>CM034357.1:41976781-42179612 GCA_019925275.1 Mytilus edulis | reverse complement strand
CCGTGCTCACCAACAAGGAGATGGACGTTGAGTTTAGCTACAATTATTCAGTAAAATAAGAAAACGGAATGCTATATTCACTCTTCAATATTTGCATGTTACATTTATCACTTTAAACGCTTACAGTTCTCATCAGTTAATAATTTTTTTTATGCCCCACCTATGATAGTAGAGGGTCATTATGTTTTCTGGTGCCTCCGTTCGTCCGTCCGTCCGTTTGTTCGTGCGTCCGTTCGTCCGTGCTTCCGTTCGTCCGTTCGTCCGTTTGTCCCGATTCAGGCTAAAGTTTTTGGTCAAGTTTGTTTTTGATGAAGTTTAAGTCCAATCAACTTGAAACTTAGTACACATGCTAACTATGATATGAAATGAATTAAAGTATTGACCCTAATTTCACGGTCCACTTAACAAAGAAAAAGATAGTGTGAAGCTCAGGTTAAAGTTTTTGGTCAAGGTAGTTTTTGATGAAGTTAAAGTTTAATCAACTTGAAACTTAGTACACATGTTAACTATGATATGATCTTTCTAATTTTAAGGCCAAATTAAAATATTGACCCCAAATTCACGGTCCACTAAACATGTAAAATAAAAGTGGGGCATCCGTGTACTATGGACACATTCTTGTTTTATAGATTTTACCAGTGTGACCTGTAAAATGAATGCGCGCGAATGCAATGAAAAAAGCTACTCGAAAACATACTAGATTAATCCCCTAATGTGCATACAAATAATGCATAATACCAATAAACAACAACAACATATGAAAACATATTCTGATGGGTCGTAATAAATCGTGTTATGTTAATTGAAAAAAGATGAGACAATCAATTCAAATGAGTAATGCATTAACCACAGAAACTGGATTGAAATATACATTCTTTAAATTCCAATAGAATTTTCACGTAAAGTTACCTTTGCTTTAATTCCACGTTCAACAATTGGTAAAAGAGTTACTTCCCATAACTCTTGATCGAAGTTTCGCACAAGACGCCCGAATTTCTTTTGTTCGAGAGGATCCGCTTCACGTAACACGTCATACGCAATATCTTCATCTTCGAATAGCACTACAAAAAGGAAAGGCAACATTATCACTATCATTTATATCTGATGAGTGCATGTTACTTTTACTTATTGTTTTAACTACAGTAGACTTAATGATAAAGATAGTGTATGTTATACCTGTCATTTCAAGTTGATACTATGCAGATCCTTCACATATTTATGTGAGTACAGTGTATACGTTTCCAATGTATTCATACATACTCATAACTATATCATTCTATGACTGCATCTTACGATCCTTTACGACAGAAAGTTAGCTAATCTGGAATCAATTCCATATTTATGCTTAATATATAAGATTCTATTGACGAGGAAAGATATTAACACCAGCTGGCCACCGAAAGCTGAAATATTAGTTCAACCTAGTTGGCCGAGTGATCAAGGGCGCTGGACACAGTGCAGGCGGTGTCGTCTCGGTATCTCAATATCATGAGTTCGAATCCCGACGAGCGAGAAATAAAATTGCAGATTTAACATTGTTGTGATGATAATTATACTTATTCATATGATATATAGAGAATAAAACATAGTAAAGTCTGTATCAGCATGATACAGGGAATGCAATATGGGTCTTGATTTTCCACCTTTAACCATGATAAGTACTCAATATATAATATATGATATATATTGACTTACTTGCTTTGCTGTGCATGGTGAACTGCTCTGCGCAATTAAATGTGATCCCATCGACAGTGAATTCACTTAAAAATAACTGACTGTAAGGAGAATCTGATTTCCAAAAGAATACAAACTGCTCTAAAGCCTTTTGCTTTAATTCTTGACAATTTTTTTCTGATAAAAAATTGTTGTCATCCATCTGTAAGAAGTCATTATTCGAGACCGTATCTTTAAATGTATTTCTTTTATCTATTATAGGTTTCTGTTTTTTGTCATCTTCTTTTTGTTTCACTGGCACTTCTTTGGGATTTTTTTCTGATAAACTTTTATTATCCATGAATGAGAAGTTCTCTTCGTTTTTAAATCTATTTTTTTCTATGTTCTATGTATGCTTCTGTTCCACTATTGTTATGTAATAAAGATAACGTTTAATCAATGTTTAAACAATAAGGAAGTATATATTATGAACTGGATATAATATATAAATAAGTAATTCTGTCCTTAGTGAAGAACCTGATTTCAGTCGTTGTCGTTTGTTGATGTGATTCATAAGTGTTTCTCGTTTTTTATATATATATAAGGCCGTTGGTTTTCCTGTATGAATGGTTTTATTTGGTCATTTTTGGGGTCCTGTATAGCTTGCTGTTAAGGGTGTGACCCAATGCTCCGTGTGGAAGACCATTCTTTGACCTATAATGGTTTACTTTTATAATTTGTGACTTGGATAGAGAGTTGTCTCATTGAAACCCATACCACATCCCCTAATATCTATATGCATAATTTTGGTAACTATCATTCGATTATACAAGAGGTCCATGACTGGACATCCGATTATATTTATAATCCCTATGGTAGAATATTAGAGACAAAAGGGTGACTATCCATGATACGAATAGCCATCAAAATGTATATTTTTATGATACCTATCGAATTTATTATACAAAATTTGTACAAATAGTTCTATTTAAAAAAACCGAAACGACAAACCAAATATTTGTTTTCAGATTAACTTACAATTTGTATGTATGTGCTTAGCATCAAGGAAGTAAATCTACAAATACGAAAACTTATCTAACAAACAAAAACTGGGTACCTGTAAACTGCGAAACAGCACAAAATGGACCGGAACGAAACGAAACGAAACTAAACGAAATTTGCCAAAACCACGGAAACTGGATATAACGAAAGAAACGAAATGAAGTTTTTCTTATGCTACATTGATAGCAGTTGGTCAATGTAAACCAGATTCCAATATCAAGTGATTTGATTTAATCTAACAGGAATCGAATGCCATAACTCCAACATTCGAGACGAACATAACATTGCGACGCCATTGCTCCAGTATTTCACCTACCCACCAATGCTTACACTTGCAACTAACAACGAAAGGCAATAAATGATCGTCAAACAATCAATAGAAGACTAAATTGATTGTTAAAAATGTACGGTTAAAAAATTCTATTTCCCGACATGATTCAGATATTGTTATTTTTTTTAAACTGTTCAGACAGGTTTTAAATGCTTATATGCACGAAAAGACAATAGTTATTGAGTGTACATGTGACATGAGAGAAGACCGGTGTGGTCGATAACATAGGTGTGAAAAAATAAGCATACGTTGGGCAATTGTAACATGCTTAGCACTTTTTTGAACACCCAGAAAATTGATGACTCGAAGGAGCTTTCGACTTTGTATGTTCATGATTTTTTCCTTTTTGTATAACTAATCTCGATTTATCTCGATAAATACTGAAAAACACATTGTATTTTTTCATGTTTATTTCTAATAACACATTTTAACAAAAAAAAAGTTACAATCATTATTTTTAGAAACAGTTTTGATCAATATCGTCACCGGTATTGTTTTATTATTGACTTTCTCGACTCTATGATAAGAAGAGTGATTTTTTTGTGTTCCTTCACTGGATATCCCACTGATATAATGTTCCGCAATTACACCATTCTCTGTTTCCCTGGCAGTGTTTTTCCTCTTTTTGCATCGCAATGATTTCTGTCAAGTTTGAAAAAGCAAGAATATTAGATTTGACAAACAAGAAACTATAATTAATATCTTACGCTTAAAAGGCCTAATTCGTCATTCATTTCTAAATTTGTGATATCTATTACTGTAAATTATAGGGTAATTTAGTTATTCATTTTTTTTGCAATAGAAGAAGTTCATATCATACGCGTGAGAAACATGCATGAAAATAAGATTTAAAGAATTTATCATAAATTAGTTACAAATTCGAATTCAAATTTACTTTCTCATCTGGCAGCTAATCACTAGCTGAGCATCAAGACATGCGCTGCATGGTATTGATTTACGATTCGTTTATATTATCAACTGAAAACTTAAAAGTCGAAAGGACATTGCTGTTATATTTGTTTTGGATTTTCCATAATTTGAATTGAAAATAACTTTCGGTCACCAATTTTTTACATGATTATGCCTATTGTGTCTGTTTGTTGTATTCACACATCGTTGTCAGTACAATGAAATTTTTATGTGGCCGTCTTACAAGTGAGTGGTTTAGCTAGCTATAAAATCAGGTTTATAATAGTATTATCTACATAAGAAAATATTGTCACAAGTCAGGAATATGACAGTTGCTATGCATTCGTTTGATGTGTCTGACCTTTGATTTTGCTATTTGATAACGGACTTCTCGTTTTGCATTTTCCTCGTAGTCCGGAATTGTTGATATTTTACTTTTCATAGAAACATAAAAGTGATCGTCCTGACGCGTATTATCAATATAAACCAAAAGTTATCATACCTGCTCTTGGTATATCTTCGAAGAAAGAAGCCAACGATGACAATTAAAAATGTCAGGGAACTAGTTAGTGCTACAACCATAACTGCAGGATTTATCGGTCGATCTGTAAATTAAATCATACCCATAGTTAATACAAGAACTGAAAATGTAATTTCTAAACTACTATTTACTTTTCTAGGAAAAAATACCATGACAGTATTTTGAAACCAATGTGTTAAAAATTGGACAAACTAACATCTGACAAAGAAAAGATACGTTGCATAAAGGTTCAAACAAGACACACACAATATGGGTACTACTAATTAACGTAGGTAAAATAATGAGGTACCAAAAACAAAGATTTCAAATTTAAAGGTTTTTTTATGCCCAGTCTTTAATTTTTTATGTTGTGGTTTTTAATACTCTTGGTCAATTTTTCTTTTTTGACATGGCGTTGTCGGTTTATTTTTGACTGGTGAGTTTGAATGTCCTTTTGATATCTTTCACTACTCTTCTACTACTAAATACCATATGGCAAAACGTACCGTTTCAATGACGATTAAACTGAAAGCTAATAGTGAAAATACCACTATACTATATCTAGGGTTATAAGTAGTATTAAGAACTATTTGAAAATCTATGTACGAAATTCAATCGGGTTGTTATTACATATGTTTAAGGTGGTACCCAACACTTTCACTAAAATCAATTTGGCTCGTTTAATTTTTATAAAATAGTATTAACTTTGACCCTTTAACAAAAATATAAAAATTTCAAAAATCTTGAACCAACCGTTTTGTCAGAAAAATTATACTGGTTATATAGCAGTTTGACAAACACCCATTTTGATCATTGAGAAGCTTAATATTCCCTTTACAACACAACGTAATTAAAACGTTAAGCTGACGTTACAGAGTTATCTCCCTGTAGTGTTAGGTACAACCTTAAAGTCTTTACAATACCGTTTTAGTAACAAAACTTATAAAAACACCGATTTGACATTCATAGACAACATATAGACGTAACACTTGGTGTCTACTCACAATTTGGAAATTTCGCAAGAAAGCCCCCACCAAAAAATTCCTCCGTGAATTTCTTCCCTTTGTTTATGTAAATATGTTCAGCAGTATTTCCTATATAAAAAATTGTCTATTGCAAAGAGTTTAACCTGGTTAATTCGTTTAATTTGGTAACAGTATTTGTTAATAGTAAAATATAACCAAACATTGAAAGAGTTACTATCTTCGTTATTGGTGTTTTCCCAAAAAATGAAAACTCAAACCAGATACCAGGCTCAAACATTTTGTAGGCCAGAAATGCGTTTTGTCTGCAATAGTCTTATCAGTTATACTTGAATGAAAAGTAGCCAAAAAGCCAAAATAAGGAACGAAGAAGAATATCAATAAGCACTCAAAATATTCAAAATGCTGTGTATGACTTATATCAATATCCAGACAGAAAATTATCATTAAAGTATGCAAACTTAGAAACCCATAAAAAAGAAAAAATTAGCCTCTGAATTCGACTCTAGAAAATTGTATGATTCTGATTAATAACATAACCATCTAGAGGTCGCCTTAAAAGAATTTGCACATTTATTTTCATAGATACCACCAATGAGCTTGCCTTAACAATAACAGACAACTGATTCCTGGTTCAACTTTTTTTGATGGAATGAAGTTATAATTACCTGTTGTTTTTTTCGTTGGCAGCGTCGTTTGAGAAATATTTGGATGAACTGATATAGTTGATAAACTTTCTGTTGAGATCAAACTTGGCTCTTTCGTCGTAACCGGAACAAACAAGGATGTTTTTATCTTTTTTGTTTTCCTCTTTACATCAGTTGTGTGGAGTGCTTTCTTTGTGTTGTCTGGGTTCATTGACGTTTCTGCAGATGTAGATGTCACTGCATCAGTAGAAAAAACATCTGTTGGTGAAATGTTTTTGATCGTAACGTTGACCTTTATTCCTGTTGTAGCTGTTGTAGCTAAAGAGATAAAAAAGAAGAACATAAAAGAAAAATTTCAATAAGTTTGAGTTCAATTTCATATGATTAAATTATTTATGATACTATTTACATTTTTTTCAAGTAATCGACAGTAATCTGTAATCAAAGACATTTTCGATTACATATAATTGTAATTTAATCGATTACAGCAAAACCTTGGATGTAATCATCGATTACATTTCGATTACATTTCGATTACTTTAGTAAAATAGTTGGATGAAAAACAACCTATTTCAGAGAAAAATATGTAGGTTATCACTTTGAAGTACAGATACAATATTATGCATCATCAATACTTGAGAGTTAAGCAACTGCCTTATTTCAATCTATTGTTTCAAGCTGCAAAATGAGCAACCAGATCCCCTACCTAAATTTAATTTATATCTAGCTTTTTAAAAGAAGTGGATGTATGTGCTTGTCAATAATTCAAGAGCTTTAATATTAAAATAATAAAATAGATTTGAAATAATAAAATAGATCTGAAATAAGAAATGTGTCTGTCTTTCGTTATGTTCTGTACTACATTTTTAAAAGTAGTAGGTTTATTTGTATTATATTTCCTGAAAACACCATTTTCAATCAGAGTTGAAATTAAAGCTTAGAATAGATAATAAGTTGATTTCTTAAATGTTATGATATACATAGATATAAATTGAATTAAAAAAGAATAAAAAATTCTTTTAACATTAATGAACCAATGGCAATGCATTGCAATTCTTTTTACATATATACATGTATCCCTTTGACACTATAAATATATTTTGTATATAATTTGATTGGAGAAGTCAACATATCTTAACAACATTTTTTATGGAACGCCATGACTGCCTTATGTAAATGATCAGCATTATATTCAGTGCTCACAACATTATATTAAGTGTTCACACCATTATATGCAGTGCTCACAACATTATATAAAGTGCTCACAACATTATATTAAGTGCTCAAAACATTATATTAAGTGCTCACAACATTATATTAAGTGCTAAAACATTATATAAAGTGCTCACAACATTATATGCAGTGCTCACAACATTATATTAAGTGCTCGCAACATTATATTAAGTGCTCACAACATTATATTAAGTGCTCACAACATTATACTAAGGGCTCACAACATTATATAAAGTGCTCACAACATTATATGCAGTGCTCACAACATTATATACAGAGCTCACAGCATTATATGCAGTGTTCACACCATTATATTAAGTGCTCACAACATTATATTAAGTGCTCACAACATTATATTTAGTGCTCCCAACATTATACGCAGTGGTCCAAACATTATATGCAGTGATCACAACATTATATGAAGTGCTCACAACATTATATGAAGTGGTCACAACATTATACGTTTTTTGTTGTATGATGAGATTGATGTATGATGAGATAACTGAATGATGAGATCATTCGGTAAACTTCGTTTTTTTAGCGGAAATTACCGAATCCATAATTGGTAAATTACGGTAAATTAATACCCAGCAAACAAATTTAAACAGTTATTGTTATATGTTATCATGTTAAGGCAGTATACAATTGTTGAGATTATCGCGGGAACATAACTTTTAAATGTAATGGCTGAACAGTTGTTGTAATATCGTTGCCTTTAACTATCATCTATAACAATATTTAAAACTGATTGAAATAAGTAAGTTAAGAAGTATGATCAATTTGATACAAATTTATTCCACACCATGCAGGGCATTTTAAATTTATTTTGAGGATCAGTTACACCATATTCACAACTTAATATGTATATATATTTAAGTGTTTATTAAATTGCTTCGCCGAATGCAGTTGGATACGACCGCAGAGGTCCAACCCTAAACCGTTCGGACAAAAATGGACACATTATTCACGCTTGATTCAGGTCTGAATTTGAATGAAATTAAATATTTGACACATAATAAATTTCGGACACAGAATAACTGTAGTCAAAGAACTAAAACTTGGTTATATAATTTGAATTTATACTTAATTTTTTGCTTTTGCACTACGCTGTTGCGAATAGCCCGACCCCCTCCAAAATTTAAAAAATACCCTCATTTTTTGTTTGTTTTGTGCAATATACTATGCTGTTGCATACTGACCCCATCCTCAAGAAAAGAAAAATGTATCCCCCACCTTTTTCTTTTTTATTTCTGAAATCTGATATGGGAGAAAAAAAAATCTTCACACATAATTTTAAAGCAGTGTAAGGGAGGTAATCAAACATGTCTGGATTACCTCAATATATTTGGATTACCTTCCTTACACTGGTTTCAAATTGTCTTAATTGACCTTTAACCAAGAAACCCTTGTTTTTCCCTTTTTATGCCTCTAATTTCGAAACGGTTTGAGCCATAACACCTCCCCCACCAACCCCTCCGAGCAAATCATAACCATCTCTTTTGTAGTTTGGAAATTTGTGGTAATTGAGAGATTCATACACTTAATGACTGGAAACTACAAAAAATGTTTATTTCGACCCCCTTTTTGGCCCCTAATTCCTAAACAGTTAAGACCATAACCCCCCAAATCAATCCCAACCTTTCTTTAGTGGTTATGTTCCAGACCGTATGAGTATTTGGACCGTACGCGTACGGTCTGGACCGTATGCGTACTTTTTCAAAATACTCATACGGTCAGACCGTATGCGTACGGTCCGATTAATATGTAACAGATCAAAATAACTTAATTCTCAAATTAATATGGAAAAGTTCAATTGTAATTGAAATAAAAACTTTATTTTTTAATACATATATTTAAAAAATTCACGTTAATTAAATCTGTTAATATCTAGTTTTTAGCATGTTGATCAGTAATACATTAATTGAATGATGATCATTGAATTTGACGATATCGGAAGTAAGCATTAATGTGGGAGGACAATTGTTTAGAATATTAGAAACTTTACAAAAACTGCAAATGCAAAGGAACATGAATGAACTGCAAATGCAAAGGAACATGAATGAACTGCAAACATATAAATGTAAAATATATTACATTACTTGTGGTAGCTTGGCCGAGAGTACCAACATAGGATTCAGATATACAATTAAACAAATATTTAATTTCACTTGTTCATTTGTTTATTTTATCCATCTAATTGTAATAATAAGAATTTATAAAAATAAAAATAAAGATTGTGATAAATGTTTGTTTAAATTTAACCAATTAACAATAACATGTATGGTCAGCTCGTACTGGACCATACGCGTATACTCATACGGTCCAACCGTACGCGTATGGTCGGACCATACGAGTATACGTATACGGTCCGGACCGTACGCGTACGGTCCAAATACTCATACGGTCTGGAACAGTTATAAAACTTGTGTTAAAATTTAATTGATTTTTTTTTACTTATACAAAAGTTATTATCTGGAAAACATCTGTCTTCGGCGACGCTGACGACGACGACGTGATAGCAATATACGACGATTTTTTTTTCATTTTTTTTTTTGCAGTCGTATTAAAACATGTAGATTTATACACATATATTGTGCATTTCTGAATAAATATATTCAGATTACTAGGGATTGTAATTAAGATATGTAATGACCCAGTATTTTTCTAGGAGAACCAAATATCTGTCAGAAGTACATTGCATATTTTTAATTATCAACGTTGGTCAGTAATTGCAAATATAATTTTACTTAAACATATAATATTTTCAATCATATTTTAAAAAGGCATGTCATAGCAGTGTTTGGTGCAAAATAACTAGTTTGTGAATTTAAATTCTTTTAATAATATAATTCGGACTTTGCTATACATAAAAGTCAAATTAGTTTCGAAAATTTTCCATTTTTTCCCCGTGAGTGATCCATATCCATGAGAAAGTAGCCCTACATAAACAATCAAGATGCGTCGTCAAAAGTAACTTTCCAGATAACGAAAAAAATACTCAGATATGAAATTTTCAACCTTTTACATTGATCCTAACATGGGATATGGAAAAAATTTAGTAGCAAAAATAACAAAAAAACCCAGACGTTAGACAAGCTTGTATGTGGGAAGGATTAGAACGCCAATAACAACAACGAGAAGAATTCACAGTAAAACAATACTAGATTTAGAAGTTCTCCATTAATATAATTATATTACAATTATATATTGACATAATAACTTGTATCGTTTGTTTTTTTTGTGCTTCTGTTAAAAAATAAATAAAATTGTGTGGACTTAAAATAAAATCAAAGAAGTGCTCAGCAACAAATAGCATTCCTCTTTTATGTGTTGTTGCTAACATCTGGACCTAAACACAAATTTGAAACTTTTTTCGAGGTCCATTGTTATCAAGGAAGTGCGATCTAAAAGATATTATTCTTCTATGACTTGTAGTTGATTATATTTTGTATCTTAATGTTACTTAACCAGAACTAATTTAGGTCAAGTAATTATCAAAGGTACAAGGATTATAATTTAGTTCGCCAGATGTTGTTTCGTCTACATAAGACTCATCAGTGACGCTCATGTCAAAATATTTTTTATAAATCCAAACAAGTACAAAGTTGAAGAGCATTGAAAATGACTCTTTGTCATGGACAATCGTTACTATCCAATAATAGTAAATCATTCTTTTTTACTCACAGTTTGTTTCAATCTTTACGTAAATGCAAAACTTAGATGCATGGTTTTTTTTATTAGTTGTTAGTGGCTTTGAACTAGCTGTCAGTAACTTTGCTCATTGTTGAAGGCCGTACTGTGGCCGTTTAGTTGTTAATTTCTGTGATGTCATTTTGTCTCTTGTGGAAAGTTGTTTCATTGGCAAGCATACCACTTTTTTTTTATATACATGTATGTATATTAAACGTGCAAACTGACGAACAAACGTAGTAAACGTTTTATTCATCCCCACACACTCAGTTTTCATAAGAGATGATAACTTTAAATGAAAATGTTTAACTGGGTCTTGAAAGGGTAAATTTTTCTTATGAAAGTTTATATTTCTATATAAGACTGCTGATCATATTTAGAAGACATAGCACTTGGCGTGCTAAAAAGCTTGTAAAAAATTGGAATAATTGATGTAAAGTTGAAATGCTTTAAACTGCATTTTCCATATCTGTTAGATACTTATCATGTAAAATTGTCAAATTCTGAAAATCGATGACAAAAATGACTATCATGACATATATAAGCTAGCGTAATATGGCACTTATGTGTTATAGAAAGCTGACTGTTTTATTTAAAAGGTAATAAAGCTTTTTAAAAATGAGTACGGACTATAAAGTGGTACCTTGCTAAAGTTCTTCAGTAGGAAATAAACTCGAGGAACATATCATACAAATTTTCATTCGATATTTCATTAAATAAACTTTTTATTATTTAACTTACATTTTGCCATTCGTATTTCTTAGTTTCATCTTTTCCTTACTTATTTCAATCAGTTTTAAATATTGTATACTGCCTTATGATAACATGACTTTAATAACTGTTTAAATTTGTTTGCTGGACATTACCGTAATTTACCAATTATGGATTCGGTAATTTCCGCTAAAAAACGAAGTTTACCGAATGATCTCATCATTCATTTATCTCATCATAAATCAATCTCATCATACAACAAAAAACGTATAATGTTGTGACCACTTCATATAATGTTGTGACCACTTCATATAATGTTGTGAGCACTTCATATAATGTTGTGAGCACTTCATATAATGTTGTGATCACTGCATATAATGTTTGGACCACTGCGTATAATGTTGTGAGCACTTAATATAATGTTGTGAGCACTTAATATACTGTTGTGAGCACTTAATATAATGTTGTGAGCACTTAATATAATGGTGTGAACACTGCATATAATGCTGTGAGCTCTTTATATAATGTTGTGAGCACTGCATATAATGTTGTGAGCACTTTATATAATGTTGTGATCCCTTAATATAATGTTGTGAGCACTTAATATAATGTTGTGAGCACTTAATATAATGTTGCGAGCACTTAATATAATGTTGTGAGCACTGCATATAATGTTGTGAGCACTTTATATAATGGTGTGAGCACTTAATATAATGTTTCGAGCACTTAATATAATGTTGTGAGCACTGAATATAATGTTGTGAGCTCCTAATATAATGTTGTGAGCACTTTATATAATGTTGTGAGCACTGCATATAATGGTGTGAACACTTAATATAATGTTGTGAGCACTGAATATAATGCTGATCATTAACATAAGGCAGTCATGGCGTTCCATAATTTTTGCCTTTCCTTATAAGATGATCAAAGTCTTCTAATCAATAACAAACAGCTTGTTTTTATTTCAATTACCTAATGTCTAATTAAGAAGGAAATTTACAGTATTTAGCCCCATGTTATAAATTGTACTCCAGCGGCAGTTAAATAATCTGTAATTAGGGTGGTTATCCAAACAAAAGGTGTAATTTATGCATGTCATTATAAAAATAAATTTTAATCTTAAAAATTAGCTGAACTAATTAATTATTCTATTTTTTCTTATATTTCATTAAACATTATAATTAACTATGGTAAAATATTTGTTTAAAAGAGTAAAAACACAAAAAAGCTAACTGAAGTCAGTAAGAAAGGAAAAGTTTTAAAAAACAATTAGTTATGAATAAGTGATTGTTGCAATGCGATGACATCTTTCATTTATTTTGAAAGTAAAAATTTCAAGATTTTAAATTTTTTTCTAATCTTCATCAAGAAATTTGATCTGAAAAAACCAGCTATTAACTTATAATTTAGATGCATTTGGTAAAGTTCTTAATTTCCACTATACAAATGTAGAGCAATATAATTGTGTTTATTCATGTTATTTTTTGGTGAAATGTTGAGCATGTAATTGACAGTAATCGAGTAATTTCTTTTGATAAAGTAATCGATTGAAATCGATTACATACTAAAATTTGAGTAATCGATTATTAATCGATTGCACAAAAATCCTTTATGTAATCGATTATTAATCGACTATATTTGTCAGTAATTGTGCACATCCCTGACACACATGTATATAGATTTTTACAAAAGCAAAGGTGCCTTGGTGGCATTAAAGTGGTCAAAGTATTTTATGTAATTGACAGTAATCGAAAAGTAATGTAATTACTTTTGATAAAGTCATTACATACTAAAATTTGAGTAATCGATTATTAGTCGATTGCACAAAAATCCTTCATGTAATCGATTATAAATCGACTACATTTGTCAGTAATCGTGCCCGTCCCTGACACACATATAGATTTTTACAAAAGCAAAGGTGCCTTGGTGGCCTTAAAGTGGTCTTAGTATTTTATCAAAGTAGCAGTAGACTATTGATCTAAGTTCGAACCGACTTAGTGGCGAGGTATGTTCGACTCTGTTAACAAGAAATGACAGTTTAGCTGATTAATGTCTTCAGGTGCCTCGTGTTTTTCCATCAATACCACTGACCTCTATGTTATAAAAAACAACCGCTGAATTTAATAATAATACACAATATACGAGATTTAAAATGCTTGTTTTTGTTTTTTGTCATACTTTATTCGGAATATTTTGTTGTGTGGGGTTCGTGTGGCTTTAAATGAGGTGTTTTTAATTGTTGGTGGCGATGAAAATTGATATTGTGGGATATATACCTTTTGATTGAACCCTTTGAGTCTTCTGTCTGTTTTTGTATAGGATAGAAAGAACAACATTTGTTAAAAAGTTACCAACCTGTGATTTTGCTAAAAATACAATTAAATTTTTATGATAGATAAAAATACTGATTTCCTTTTTTCAATGTACTGAAAATTAAAAACAAAGTACATACACAACATGTGAAATAAAAACTATCGCTTTGATGTATGAAAATATTTACCTGAATGCATGCTGAAAGGACACAAAAATAGCACAAAAAGTGCTAAGTTTGTAATGCCACATTTAAAAAAAGTTCCCATCTCACGTGAAGTCTTTGCAGTCGCAATTGGTAAATAAGATGTATAATAAACACAGGATCCTTTAAAAGATGATTTAGATATTTTATATTCACTAACATATTTATTTTCTTTTTATTTAAGGTTATCTCGGGACAGTCTCCTGACCTTATATCTACTATAACTCTATTTATAGTTATAATCCATCAATTACGTGTCTTTATCTTTTATTGATATGTGGAAATCACTTGTTAAATGTGGAAATCACTTGAAAAATTTGGAAATCACTTACAAAAAAGTTCATGTTACAAGAACATTTTATATTCTTATATACGAATATTTTCATAATTTATCAACAACGCTGAAACCATCTTTTTTGTTATAAACTGTTTTCTCAACCAATCCTCATTGCCAATTTCAAGATGTAAGTCATGTTATGAGGTAAAAAAGTTCAAGTTCTTTTGGTAGTATTCATAATGAATATAGAACAGACCTTTAATTATTCACGTTGTCTTTGATAAGTGTCATGGGTTAATATACAATGCATTTGCAATCAGGAAGTTTGGATTTAAATCATAGATACCTTAACATACTGACAGTAGCTGATCCGTTCCTTATTTGAAAACGTTAATTAACAGTTAATTACTACTAAAGGTAAAATTGTCACAGAAATGGTTTAACAACATTTCCCGAAAATTTTATATGGTGTATGGGGAACTCGGAAGATTCCCTTTGGAAACCATTATTAAACGTAAAATGGTGTTGTTTTGGAATAACTTGTTATCGAAAAATAACAAGTTATCTTCCATTATGTATAAATTCATGCTCAAATTACATTTTCAAAACCCCACAAAATTTAAATGGATTACGTACGTTAAATCCATATTTGACGAAAATGGAATTAGTTTTATTTTGCAAAATCAACTTCCATTGGATAAACTGGGATTAAAGAACATTATTTCACAAAAACTGAATGATCAATTCATCCAACATTGGTTTTCACAAATGAATAACTCTTCAAGAGGTGCATTTTATTCATTTTATAAAGAGGAATTTCGTTTGGAAACCTATTGGATAAAGTTGAAGCTGTGTGACAGGATTTATATGGCAAAACTCAGATGTTCAAATTTAAAAATTCCTGTAGAAACGGGAAGATGGTCCGGAATTCCCCAAAAAGCACGAATTTGTCATCTTTGTGGAAATGGAATAGGAGATGAATTTCATTATCTTTTTTTAATGTCAAAAACAGGAAATAAAAGTGCTTAGAAATAAATATATTCCACAATATTATACTGCAAATCCAACGGAGTACAAATTGAAACAGCTTTTAACATTTTGTCATGTAGAACTTTACAAAAACTTAGCAATATTTTTAAAAATTCTTACACGATACTTGTGATTTATGTTGGTTTTTAGTTGAAAGTAATGGTAGTTTGTAAATTGACATTTGCTATATTTTCCCATGTATGTAGCATTATTGTGTTTAGTGTGGATGTATTGAGTATAAACATGTGTATACGTGTATATATGATGTCCTCTTGTACACCTATGTGTCTGAGGTTTATTAATAAAGTATTATTGTCATATTGTCATAAGACATATAATGATTATTTGTATGCACAATATTTAGCCATGACCTAAAAATTCACAACTGACAAAATGAATTCATAATTAAAACGTTAATATGTTTGAAGTAGACAGAATCAATTTCACAAAGACACATTGAAATAAAAAAAATGCACTATTATTTGCTACTCTTCGCGACCGGTTAGTCAAATTAAAGAACATATTTTTTTTCTTCTTTATAAATTGTCAGATAATCATTTACACATGATTCATATATTTTATACCAGTATTTTATTTTGTATTGTACCACCATTGTCTCACATTATAGTAGGGTTTAGCGCTCGCAAATAGTTTTAACACGGCCCTATTTCTTAAGAGTTTACTATTAGTGAGGATCATGTATTACATTTCAGAAGTTATTGTTAGTGTTTGTTTATATTTTTTGCTTTTCGTGCATTGTACTGCTGTAAATTAGGACGTAAGAATTTATATAATACAAATTATGCCACCAAAAGCATGGAGGGTCGAAAAATATATGAAATTTGAAATCTATAGGCGGAAAAACATGCTTTTAGTTTGTTCTTCAATAAATATGTGTAATTGTATAGAAGAGCTCTATGGTTATTCAGGATTCTTCTACTTGAAAAAAAGACTTTTTTTTTGAAAAACAAATACAAATGTCTTTCTAAGAGTTTATGAGGTTTAATTTTCGTACAGGCTGTACACATTTTTCATTTTGTTTACCACTATCTATGACTGACTTCTATGTTATTACAACTGACGTTTTAAATTTCAATATGTAATACGATAAGTATTTCGTCACTATTATGTGTGGTAAAACGGTCACAGATAATGAAAATAGTGTTTCTAATATTACACATTTTTGATAAATAATGAACTAAACAAGATTACCAGTTTATAAATACACATGTGATACAATCAGTAGTTCCGTCACAACTGTGGTAAAAACTGTCACATGACAAATATTGAAAATTGCAAATTTTAATTATAATTCTAATGAACATCTCTCTTCTTATCATACAACAATACAACCTCAAGTTTTTTTTGTTCACCATAAAAAAAAACCAACAATTTCACTCCAAGCTGTCATCATTTTGTTTGACAGTTAGAAGCTTCAATATACTTTTTATGATTTAAAGGACCTTTTCCAATTATTGGGTTCACAATTTGACGAAATTGACAAAGGACAAAATACATGTTAAGCAACAGTTGAAATCAGAAAGCGGGAAAAGGTTGTGCATCTGTAACTATATCTCAGAATATATGGTTACAAGAGCGCAATGATTTGTTTGCATTTTACCGGCAAGTTTATTTTACCGCAAGATAGTACTCAGAATAGAATCCTATACGACTTCTGATTGGATGATACAGGATTGGAATTACATTTGATTGAAAGCTTATCCAATTAGGTCTAAAAATTGCCGAAAATCATATTCACATTTTACGAAATATAGAAAATATCTTCCATTTCTGCACGTCGGAACCATTAAAAACATGCCCTTTTCATTAAGCGAAAAAAATAGACGATATGTTTCGACTGCATTTTAAGTCGATTGAGCCGCATGACCCTATATATTTTTTGGTTGTAATGCAACACTGGAATTTCTATTAACAGGAACTGCTACCCGTTGTTACCTAATTTTTGTAGTCTTCGAGAAAAAAATACGGAACACCAGTGGTACCCTATGGAAAATGCATTATGAATAATTGCGCTCTTGTAACCATACATAGATATAGGAAGATGTGGTGATGTTTACTTTGATTTGTGAACAAATATTTAAATTATAGAAACTTTTGACAGCGTAAACACTATCTGGTTTTCGCACTTTGATAGTAGTATCTGACATTGACTAAATAAACAGAACACAATCTGCATTATATTATCATACATCTGGAGATTTAACGACAGTGATGATAAATATTTGGTATCAATTCCAATATTACATAATAGTCTTGATATAAAGAATAAATATAGGTACTGACATGGTTATAATCTTATTTATTTGTGTAAATGCTCCTTTCCTTTTTTTTTGTCTTTGTTTATTATCAACCTTTACTTATCAGTCCATGTTTTGTTATATCCTTTAGATGTGGCCTTGTACTTATGCATTCCGCCAAATGAATTGTTGTGCTGTGGTATTTTTTGTGTATTTCTGATTTGAATTTTTGCTTAATGCTTTCTCTTTATGCCATTGTTCTTTGTTGACATATTTGTTTGTTAACCGGATTTTTGTGACAAAAATGTCGGTTATTAAATTGGGGATGCTCGGCGGGCGGGCGGGCGGGCGGTCGGGCGGGCGGCAATCAAATGTTGTCCGTGCATTTACTCAAGAACCGTTCAACCAAAGCTTTTGAAATTTTAATATGTTGTTACTGACAACTAAATGAAGGTCAACTTCAATAATGGTCATTTTGACTTTTACCGTTCAGAAGTTATGGTTCTTGAAAGATTGAAAAATGGCGTTTCCAGTCGTGTCCGTGCATTTACGCATGAACAGTTCTACCAAAGCTTCCCAAATTTTAATATGTTGTTACTGGTGACAAAATGGAGGTCAAGTTCAATAATGACGATTTTGACTTCTACCGTTCAGGAGTTATGGTTCTTGAAAGATTGAAAAATGGCGTTTCCAGTCGTGTCCGTGCATTTACGCATGAACTGTTCTACCAAAGCTTCCCAAATTTTAATATGTTGTTACTGGTGACAAAATGGAGGTCAAGTTCAATAATGACGATTTTGACTTTTTCCGTTCAGGAGTTATGGTTCTTGAAAGATTGAAAAATGGTGTTTCCAGTCGTGTCCGTGCATTTTCTCATGAACCATTCAACCAAAGCTTTTCCAATTTTAATATGTTGTTACTGATGACAAAATAGAGGTCAAGTTCAATAATGACGATTTTGACTTTTACCGTTCAGGAGTTATGGTTCTTGAAAGATCGTAAAATGGTGTTTCCATTCACGTTGTTGAATTTACTCACAAACCATTCAATCTGAGCTTTTCAAATTTTAATATGTTGATACTGATGACAAAATAGATGTCAAATTTGATATTGACAATTTTAACTTTCACCAATCATCAGTAATGGTTCTTGTGATATTGCCAGGACACAAATAAATGCTAATAAATCCGGTTTGCTGTCGTTGTGACAGCCTCTTGTTTTTATAGTGATATGAAATATAGCAAAATGTTGCCTGCTGTTCTCCTATTTTTGACACTTTTACCTTTTATGTATGCTTGTTATGTTGTTGTCAATATAATAGAATTTTATGCGACTGGCATACAAGTGAGAGGTTAATTATGCTATCTATAACACCAAGTTTAATCCTCTTTTTTATACAGAAGGAAATGCCTGTACCAAGTTAGGAATATGACCGTTGTTTTGATGTGTTTGAGAGTCTGATATTACCATTTGCTTGTAGGGACTTTCCGTTTCGAATTTTCCGAGTTCGTTTTTTGTTGTTATTTTTATTTTGTTTTACTGCAATACAATTTAAATAGACTCGTTGATCTTTTAAACTAGGTTTCGATATGGTTATTTCAAAAACAGAAAGCGCTTCCTCTGTTTCACATAGAGTATCTTCTCTGTATGTCCATGATTGACCCTGTCGGGGATATCGTGAGCGGTATGACTTGTAAAATAGTAAAAGACGTCTACTTAAAGTTGCAAAACGTACCAGCTAGTTAGGGACTTTCTGATTTGGATTTTCCAAGAAGTTCAGTATTTTTGTGATTTTACTCTTTTAGAATGCCAGTGAAACAACTTTCCACCAATTGACGAAGCAGATTGCAACCAAAAGTCACTTAAATGCTTCTATCTGTAACAATATGTCAATTATTCTTTTTACACGCTAACATTAGAGATTATAACCAACTTATGGCGAATACGCTTTGAGGGTCTTGAAATGCATGTTACAATATATGGTTATTAAGCAGTTTTTCAATTATATATATAGGCGCAATGCAATCCATGAAATAATCAAACCAGTTCAGCATATCAACAGCAATGTAGTTAAGTGGATGTCGTTTGTTTCTAAGTATCATATTTGTTTTTCGTTAATGGTAATCAATAAATTTGGCCGCTTCTTTCTAGTTTGAATTGTTATACAAATGGCATATTAAAAGTCTTTTATAGCTGACAATGCGGTATGGGATTTGTTGATTGTTGAAGGTGGTACGGTACGTTAACCTTTAGCTGTTAATTTCTGTGTCATTTGGTATCTTGTTAAGAGTTGTATCATAGGAAATCATATCACATCTTCTTAGTTTGTATATTGAAACATTTTAATACTACTAGTATATCCGTCATAGCAAGGCCCAAGTGTATAATTATATTAGACATTTTGGAATTTTGAAAATGCCAGATAATATATATACACATAAAAAATTATATCCTTACTATTGTTAAAATGATTCTTTATGTCGTTTATATTTTCCTACGAAAAATAGTTTCCAATATCAATGAGTATGTTTTAATCAATCATAGAATGTTCGTGTTGATATGTTATCAATTTAATTACTCTTAATCTTTTTGCTCGATGACGGTCAAATGAAGCTTATCATATTGCCACAGTTATCTCAATTTATAATAGATGACATATCGTCTAACTTAAAAACCTGAACATAACCGGCTAAAGTTTAAGGGGAAAGCATAAATATTTGTTCTGTCCAAAAGATCAAATCATTGATAACTATGATAATGATTTCAAAAGATAAAAGTATATTTATTACACATATACAAAACAATTGAATATTATTTGCCGGCTTTTTTATACGCATGTATGGTATATTCATGAAATATTGATTTTCTTGGATTAGAGAAATCTTGCATTCTCAAGGATATCTAATTTTTTGGTCTTGCTTCAGTCTGCATACATCCCTATTGTAATTTGTTGACCATTTAAATCGTGGTTCCCTGTTACCCACGCAAATTGGTATGTATTGGTATTCAACGTATAATTATCGTATAATTATCCACAGTGCACACAATGCTTATAAAGGTGGTACCCAACACTAATATTAATTTGATAAAATTTGACAAAATGCTATACACTGAACTTTTGACAAAATGTAAAAATTTCAAAATATTGGAACTATTAAACCATTTTATCAGAAAAATTTCGTAAGTTATATAGCACTTATTCAAACACTAGTTTTGATCATTGAGCTGCCTAATATTTCTTCAACAAAACAACGTGATTAAAACGTTTAGCAGAATTTTACAGAGTAATCGCCCTGTAGTGTTGTGTACCACCTTAACTGTTTTGAGTTATACCATATAGCATAGTACAGTTCAAGTTTGTCTTAGTATTTCAGCGATTGATATACTTAATCCCATCACGAGTAACTGAATCATATTTTTTTTAATTCATGCATATTGTTACTATGTATTAAATATAAAAACACGAAAATACACAAATTGATAGAATGCACTAAAATATAAAATGTAAAGATTAAGCCTCTGTTTGATAACTGTCAAAGTGTATCTTCTTCTGCCCAACTTGTAGCATGTGTCATCATATCTTTTATACTTTCATCAACGTCATTAGTAGAGGACAATGATCTGAGTCTATAAGCACTTGTCATTCCAATTATAACAGCTTCATCTACGTACGGATTGATATTTTGTTCATCAAAGTTAGCATCACTCTCTAGTTTTGGAGGGGTATTAAGTCGCGGATAAAGCAAGATATTTTGTTGAGGCGAGTTGGGACTAGTTCCCGAGTTATTGACCTCCACTTTATCATAATGACCATCTAAAGTATGTACGATTGGTCGACAATGATCATAGATACCAGTTTTGTTATGGGGATAGTTATTTTCTTCTGATGTGGAAAATCCTTTATTGTTTAAGTGATCATAGTTATCAGATATCTGATCACTTCCTCTTTTTTTCTGGACTTCGCTATAAGAAGTTTCGTCTTCTTTAAATATAGGAGATGTGTTGTCTTCACTTTGGCTCGTTGGACTTTGTGACGTTTCAACTTCCTGATGTATGTAGATATTTTCTTTTGCTATTGTTTTCCTCTCTTTACTATACTCAGACTGTTTTTTGTTTAGTCTTAAACAGAAAATATCTGTTATGTCAATTTTAAATAGGAGAATTATTACAGCAATATAACTTTTGCTTTGTTTTATGCATCTAAATCTTATTTCAGAAAAATATTCATAGATGAAAAGGTTTTGAACTTTAACTTCATTTATATACTTTTAATATCGTACCATAGGAGTAAACAATCATTGTGCATAGCCTTTTTGTGCTAATGCGGCATAAAGCAACCAACAATCAATCAATCAATGCATACTTGATGTAACTGCTTATAATGCATTTGTACTCCTTGTGACAATCGTCAGGGCTTTAATACACATGTGATTTAAGCAGAGGTAATGTCACATCAACATAGTATATGCATTTTGTTTCTGAGTGATTTAATTTCAATGATAAAAAAGAGAGCAAAGAAACCTAAAAATGAACTAAAGGATTACACTTTTTCTTTCTCTAATTTTGACATGTAGATCGAAGTTGATTATAAAGATTTTCTGAACATGAGAAATGGCTCTGATTAAGTGTTTGAGACATTGACACCAAAATCAGATGGAACCCATGCCAGTTCTTGACAAAATCATCTTTTAACTTGAAATGTGCCACCAAACTTGATAAAATGATTGAGTGTTAAATAATTCAGAACAAACTAATGGAACTGGATTTGGTAAAATAGAATCACTCGTTGCTTGAAGTAAGGAACGTACTTGTTGACAATGAAAACACTGATTTTGATACTGATATAAAAGATAACAATTGCATAAATGACTTCTGTATATGAAACTATAAAGATTTTTTAGCATTATACATGTGTACAATGTATGCTGTTGGCTAAAGGCGCAACACGATCTATTAATTTTGAGTATCCGAGCATGAAATAAATAAGCGAACAGTATCATCTGTCTAAAAAGTAAAATCAACTGAACTGTCATATTCCTGACTTGGTACAGGCATTTTCAAATGTAGAAAATGGTGGATTAAACCTGGTTCTATAGCGCTAACCCTCTCACTTTAATAACAGTCTCATCAAATTCCGCTACATTTACATGATGCGTTAAATGATATTTCTTTCGTTGCGTAAAATAATCAAAATGTATCAAGGCTTCCTATTTTCGTATTATAATACCTTTTGTTGACGTACTTGACTCTTCCAATGACAATACCGATAATTATTAAGACGAGTGTCAAGAAACCAGTGAGTACCAAGACTATTATAGCAGGATCTATGCCTTCATCTGAAACAAGGTTAACAAGCACTGTACAAGGGACTCGAAAAATGATATATAACCACTATTCACTTTTATTAATGCACAAAAACATATATTTGCATTTTCTAAAACATGTAAATTTATAAAAAAATGAATAGGATAATATTGATATATCTCTAAAGCATCACAAACCTGTCAAATATACCTATTATCCTGATATGTTTTTTTAAAGATTAATTATAAACATATGCAACAATTTTTCCAAAAAAACTGATTTAATTTATTAAATCTTATCTACAAATAAGTGTCACGCACGGTCGGTCATACTTTGAAACTTTCAGGAAGATTGTTCTGGTAGTGTCTCCATTTATCAGGAAATCAAAAGGATAGAAGTAAATATGAAAGACAAAATTTAGAAGTATGTACATGTAATATTTTCATGATAAACTGATGATAAAATATTTTTCGCTTTTCATTTTCAACTAAAAATATACTTATCATTTTTCAATTGAAATAATATTATTTGGAAAGGATCGATTTTGTATTTAACGACGATTTTATAAAATAACCATCGGCCTTATGACGAAAAAAACCTGTCAGTGCTTGTGAAACAAGATTTAAATCGAACGCATTGAAAGAATTGTAGAGCTAAACATATATGTACAGCCAATATAGCTCACACACGATGATAAATACAAATTATCATAAACATAGCAGTAGTTGCTCCGTATAGGAATGCGTGTGTAGTCATACAACCCTAATATATTACCTTTCATTCTGGATACCGACTCTTCTATCTTATGGTACTTTGTTACATCTATTGGCTGACTATTTTGATTGTTACTTGCTTGTTCTGTGTGTGGTGCTGTCGTCGTCAGATTGACCACTTCTGCATATGTTGATGTTTCCAGGTGGACCTTTTCTGGATTTGTAAATGTTGATAAAAAGTTCGAAATCAGCAGTTTTAATGAGTTTAAATCGCATCTTTACACTAACACACACAGTCAACCAAGAAGCTTTATGAGAACACTTTTTTGCTTGGAACACGTAGATCTAAAAATATCATCAATCTACCAAATGCTAGCCTTCAGATGCTCACAAGACTGTGTGTGCCATAGATCAGCATTTATATTTTAGACTTTTACATTATTGTATTGTGTATTATGTTTATGTCGTCGAACTTTAATTTTTGGCATTTCATATAAAACTTCAAAATATATCAAAATAAAATCGCGTATTTTGGGAAGACCTTAGAAATACATACAGTTCTCATAGTGGCTGTATATCATAAAATGCAAAAAGCTAATTGGAAACTCAAATTGAATTAAAAATGAACTTATTCAAATTTATCTATATACAATGTGTAATCTTTATCACAAAAAACATGTATGTAAGACAATATAGTAAACACTGTATGATAAACACAAATGAAAAAAAAAATATCAGTAGATTCCACGTTAAAGAATGCATGCGTTTTCATCAACCCCATTTCAAACATAGTTTTTCTTTTTATATATATATATATATTGTATATATTACCTTTCATTCCAGATACCGACTCTGCTATCTTTTGGTATTTTGTTACGTCGGTAGGCTGAATATTGAAATCTGTACTTGTTCGTTCCGAGTGGGATGCTGTCGTCCGATTAATCACTTCTAAATTTGTAAATGTCGGATTAACACTCGTTGAATGAGTGAATGTGGTTGAATTCGTCTTTTTTAAATTTGTTGATGTCGTCAAACTGATACCTATTGAATTTGAAGAGGTCAATCCATATGACAATGTTGTGTCGATGTCGATAATATCACATACGACACTCACATTTGCTCCTGAAGTTGCTGAATAGAAACCATACACTTTTAATATGAATCGAAGAAAAATACCAAAAAAAGATGTCAAATGATTTTTTTAAGATATTTCACACTGGATGTTAAGGTTTGCCAAATGAAAAAAAATATGCCCTGGATTTTAGTACGAGGCAGGTCCGGGCATTTAAGTTCACAGAACATGCCATACTAATGAATAATCAATATGACGCAAAGTATACCATAATAACCTTATAACAGACCTAGACGCCCACTTATTCACTATCGACTTGACATCCGAAGACTACCGACGGTCATATAAGCTATATAAACTCAACTAGATATATAACTAGATAAAAAAGTCGTGCAATTAGTTTTTTTTAAAGGTTTGTTTAATTTAAAACTACAGGTTAAACATATATGTTAATCATCGTTTGTTCCTGTTTAAATATTTTTTAAAGAATGAGTTTTCATAGATCGAAGCAGTCAATCAAATAATTAACCTTTATTTCACTTTCAATTTCTTTTGAAAATTCTTTTCCTTTTTAATAACTGAACACGAATAACTCATGCATTATCCATCTCTAGCTGAGGTGTTTTAAAAAATAGAAGGTCACATGAATACGGACTCAATGAAGTCCAATAAGTCAAAAACAAACTGGCAACGCAAACAAAGCAAAAAAGCAATACGAACCTCACCAGAAATTGGGCGTTATCTCAGGTGCTCTGGAATGGTAAGCAGATCTAGCTGATTCACCTGTATTAAATCTTATTATTTTAAACTAACTAAAATAAAATGAAAACACATCGATGTGTTACCTAATATAGCAATCCAAACAGTTGGAGGACCTCCGTCCAAATGAAGTAGGAGATCCATACTTGATTTAGTAGAGTTGAAAATTGTTTCATAACCACCAATTAACTGCTCATCTTTACATTTAATAGATATAGACTGGTTTACAGAATCAAACTCTAGGTATGAATTTTGGTTATGCCCACATTTTCCGGATTTATCATTTTGAAATCGAATATCAATTGCCTGAATTTGTAAGGTTCCTGATGTTGTTGAAGCTTTACATATACAATTTCGTTTGGAAGAAACCAATGATGAAAAACCATACTGCAAATGCACACTTGGTCCTTCTGTCTTGATAATGTCACAAAAGTCTCTTATATGACTTTCTGAAAATAGCAAAGATATTTGCTTGATATTTGTTAAATTTTATCTTTAGATATATATCGAACGTATGCATTTATGAATATATATCGTATGTGTGTTTTTTTTTTAGAGTATTCTCTCTTTTACCAGAACATCCCAATTGCGTTATTTCAATATGTGTTATTTCGATAGTTTTTATTGACATAAGTGCATTATATCAAAGATATATAAACCATTTTACAAGCCTGATATTTTTTTTTATATTTTGAAATTATTGTGTAAGAAAATAAACGTTTCGTACGTCGAGGAGATGACCAATGAATTAGTTAACACTCTGTTGTTGAAATGAAATATTATTGACATGGGCATTTCTTGTCCATGTTCCGTGAATAAAATGTTAAATACGGGTTTCAACTCCAAGCGTAAATAGGCGTACTAGCATTTAACACAATTATTTGGATATCTTGGGTTTCAATGTTCTCTAAATTTGTATTTGAATTTGCATTTTACTTGTTTTTATTTGGGCACAACTGATGAGTATTTTATAGAAAAGACGCATGTCTGTTGAATGTTGGTAATTCTTATGAGTTGATGTAAACAATCATCAAGTAGATACTATCTTAAGGTACATTTTTTATATACTGTTAAATGTATCAGATATTCCGAGGCTGATTTTGTTCTTACTTTCAAAACTTTCAAAGATGGATCAATCATCATCAATGATTTTTTTATCTTTTGATTTGGGGCTAAAACTTCAAATACCAGTTAATTAAAATAGTATGCAATACATTATGCTCATGTTGCAACTCCTATAAAACGTATTTTAATTGTCTTTTTTCTCTTCTTGTGCAAACCTATCACAAAACTAGGGTTTTGTCACGCCTGGGTTATATCTTCTTAAAATATTTTACGTTCCTTTGCCAATTGTTCGGCATTGTTATTTGTCTTATATAACGGTGATTGGTATTCAAGAATGTAATTTTAGGTTAGATATTATGTCTTTAAAAAAGAATGATGTTTTATTTTTAAAACATTATGTTTTTATTTTAAAATGTTATGTTTTTTATTTCTAAATTTTTTGTTTCTTTTAAATAACATATTTTTAATCAAGTACCACCGGCACAGTTTTCTGTGAATTCAATTGCACTCGAAGAAAAAAAAAAGTTTATTTAATGAACCCACCGCTTATGCATTCATATTGTAGATGCGCTAGGTTTGTGAATAGCGGTGTCTCGTGTTTGCACTTTACCCTCTCACTTGTGATGAAATTTTCTTGTAGTCCATATACTGCATCGTAATAACGGTAATTTGTCCATGAACCAGGCATCTTAAATTCCGCACATTTGGACAACTTATTGTAGTTACAATTGCATCTGCTAGTACAATTTCGTTCGAATGATATATCACGAATAGATATCATATAATTTGCATTACATTGAACGAGTCGGGGTTTTCCATAACAGATATCTACAGCTCCTACAAATATAAGTGCCACTATTTTTTGAATTCATCACATTATATGAAATGTTTCATCATTACTACATAAGTAAGATAAGTTTTTTTAACATACGTCCACATTTATACTGCCTCTTTTCCATTGTTTTCCAAACTGCGTTAGAGGCTTGTAACCCCAATCGATATTTTATGGGTATTTATCTGCTGGGTATTGATGAAAATAAATCAAACTATATAAACATACAGAATTTATAGCTCTTTTCGTACACATATTTGAATAAGACAATAAAAATCAAAACCAAGAAGTAAACGAAGACTCACAAAACCAAGGGTCATTTACATCAACAGTTCATTTTGGTCTTTTGTGAATAGTTGTCTCATTGGCAATCATACCACATCTTCTTTTTTATATAACTAATAAATAAGAAATAACACAAACTTAACTAAATACCGGGAGTGAAATCAGGTGCTTCGGAAGGGTAAGCAATAAAGATGATAGACCATTTTCATATTACAGAATTGTAAGGTTCACACCGAGATGATAATGTTTCGAAAAGGTAACTGAAATGTGATTGGACATGAGTAAGTGAAGGTTACTTGATAAATATTGAAAATATGTTACATATTTTTCTTACAACAACATTTAGCAATCACGAATTAAATCGCACTGAGGAGAACACAGACTGAACCATTATTCGCGATATTTAAAACTATAAAAAGTATTGTGATAACCATATTTAATATAAATATTTGGTGCATTTTCATCCTTACTTTGTTACTCTTTTTATGCACAGTGTGGACCAAATTTATAACTTTTCAATACATATGTATATATATACGTCTTAACATGTCACAACTTTAGGACAGTCATTATCCATCGGATAACACGTGGTTATACAGGGCTTACACCATATATTTATATATAATTCGTCTCAAATTTAGCCAATCAATGTTAGATCTTCGAATTTGCTTTTTTTTTGTTCTTCCATTAGCGGGATTCGGACCCTTACGTCTGTGACATGGTAGCAACACTGCACGCATCGTTTCTAGTGCCACATAACACTCCACCACCGTAGCTACATACAAATATAAATAAGGAAAAGCGAAAAAGGAAGAGAGCAATGAGTCATCCAACGTTCGGTTTTCGGCAATTTAATTATAATAAGAAACGGAAAACGGTATGTTTTTAGTGTTTTAGTGTTTTAGCGCTGTTTTTCGTACTGAGACGAATGTTTTCCGTATTCCCATACACAAGATTACGGACAATTAAATACTCCAACAGGTGGTTGGGGTACTGTCAGATAATATGAATCTAATGCTATCAATTCTGAAAAAACCCCCATTAAATCCATATTATGTAAATAAGTAGAAACGTACCTGTCACTCTTTTTCAGTCGGCAAGGATGTGGTGATGTGTATGTCCATGATTGACCCTGTCGGGGATATCATGAGCGGTATGACTTGTAAAATAGTAAAAGACGTCTACTTAAAGTTGCAAAACGTACCAGCTAGTTAGGGACTTTCTGATTTGGATTTTCCAAGAAGTTCAGTATTTTTGTGATTTTACTCTTTTAGAATGCCAGTGAAACAACTTTCCACCAATTGACGAAGCAGATTGCAACCAAAAGTCACTTAAATGCTTCTATCTGTAACAATATGTCAATTATTCTTTTTACACGCTAACATTAGAGATTATAACCAACTTATGGCGAATACGCTTTGAGGGTCTTGAAATGCATGTTACAATATATGGTTATTAAGCAGTTTTTCAATTATATATATAGGCGCAATGCAATCCATGAAATAATCAAACCAGTTCAGCATATCAACAGCAATGTAGTTAAGTGGATGTCGTTTGTTTCTAAGTATCATATTTGTTTTTCGTTAATGGTAATCAATAAATTTGGCCGCTTCTTTCTAGTTTGAATTGTTATACAAATGGCATATTAAAAGTCTTTTATAGCTGACAATGCGGTATGGGATTTGTTGATTGTTGAAGGTGGTACGGTACGTTAACCTTTAGCTGTTAATTTCTGTGTCATTTGGTATCTTGTTAAGAGTTGTATCATAGGAAATCATATCACATCTTCTTAGTTTGTATATTGAAACATTTTAATACTACTAGTATATCCGTCATAGCAAGGCCCAAGTGTATAATTATATTAGACATTTTGGAATTTTGAAAATGCCAGATAATATATATACACATAAAAAATTATATCCTTACTATTGTTAAAATGATTCTTTATGTCGTTTATATTTTCCTACGAAAAATAGTTTCCAATATCAATGAGTATGTTTTAATCAATCATAGAATGTTCGTGTTGATATGTTATCAATTTAATTACTCTTAATCTTTTTGCTCGATGACGGTCAAATGAAGCTTATCATATTGCCACAGTTATCTCAATTTATAATAGATGACATATCGTCTAACTTAAAAACCTGAACATAACCGGCTAAAGTTTAAGGGGAAAGCATAAATATTTGTTCTGTCCAAAAGATCAAATCATTGATAACTATGATAATGATTTCAAAAGATAAAAGTATATTTATTACACATATACAAAACAATTGAATATTATTTGCCGGCTTTTTTATACGCATGTATGGTATATTCATGAAATATTGATTTTCTTGGATTAGAGAAATCTTGCATTCTCAAGGATATCTAATTTTTTGGTCTTGCTTCAGTCTGCATACATCCCTATTGTAATTTGTTGACCATTTAAATCGTGGTTCCCTGTTACCCACGCAAATTGGTATGTATTGGTATTCAACGTATAATTATCGTATAATTATCCACAGTGCACACAATGCTTATAAAGGTGGTACCCAACACTAATATTAATTTGATAAAATTTGACAAAATGCTATACACTGAACTTTTGACAAAATGTAAAAATTTCAAAATATTGGAACTATTAAACCATTTTATCAGAAAAATTTCGTAAGTTATATAGCACTTATTCAAACACTAGTTTTGATCATTGAGCTGCCTAATATTTCTTCAACAAAACAACGTGATTAAAACGTTTAGCAGAATTTTACAGAGTAATCGCCCTGTAGTGTTGTGTACCACCTTAACTGTTTTGAGTTATACCATATAGCATAGTACAGTTCAAGTTTGTCTTAGTATTTCAGCGATTGATATACTTAATCCCATCACGAGTAACTGAATCATATTTTTTTTAATTCATGCATATTGTTACTATGTATTAAATATAAAAACACGAAAATACACAAATTGATAGAATGCACTAAAATATAAAATGTAAAGATTAAGCCTCTGTTTGATAACTGTCAAAGTGTATCTTCTTCTGCCCAACTTGTAGCATGTGTCATCATATCTCTTATACTTTCATCAACGTCATTAGTAGAGGACAATGATCTGAGTCTATAAGCACTTGTCATTCCAATTATAACAGCTTCATCTACGTACGGATTGATATTTTGTTCATCAAAGTTAGCATCACTCTCTAGTTTTGGAGGGGTATTAAGTCGCGGATAAAGCAAGATATTTTGTTGAGGCGAGTTGGGACTAGTTCCCGAGTTATTGACCTCCACTTTATCATAATGACCATCTAAAGTATGTACGATTGGTCGACAATGATCATAGATACCAGTTTTGTTATGGGGATAGTTATTTTCTTCTGATGTGGAAAATCCTTTATTGTTTAAGTGATCATAGTTATCAGATATCTGATCACTTCCTCTTTTTTTCTGGACTTCGCTATAAGAAGTTTCGTCTTCTTTAAATATAGGAGATGTGTTGTCTTCACTTTGGCTCGTTGGACTTTGTGACGTTTCAACTTCCTGATGTATGTAGATATTTTCTTTTGCTATTGTTTTCCTCTCTTTACTATACTCAGACTGTTTTTTGTTTAGTCTTAAACAGAAAATATCTGTTATGTCAATTTTAAATAGGAGAATTATTACAGCAATATAACTTTTGCTTTGTTTTATGCATCTAAATCTTATTTCAGAAAAATATTCATAGATGAAAAGGTTTTGAACTTTAACTTCATTTATATACTTTTAATATCGTACCATAGGAGTAAACAATCATTGTGCATAGCCTTTTTGTGCTAATGCGGCATAAAGCAACCAACAATCAATCAATCAATGCATACTTGATGTAACTGCTTATAATGCATTTGTACTCCTTGTGACAATCGTCAGGGCTTTAATACACATGTGATTTAAGCAGAGGTAATGTCACATCAACATAGTATATGCATTTTGTTTCTGAGTGATTTAATTTCAATGATAAAAAAGAGAGCAAAGAAACCTAAAAATGAACTAAAGGATTACACTTTTTCTTTCTCTAATTTTGACATGTAGATCGAAGTTGATTATAAAGATTTTCTGAACATGAGAAATGGCTCTGATTAAGTGTTTGAGACATTGACACCAAAATCAGATGGAACCCATGCCAGTTCTTGACAAAATCATCTTTTAACTTGAAATGTGCCACCAAACTTGATAAAATGATTGAGTGTTAAATAATTCAGAACAAACTAATGGAACTGGATTTGGTAAAATAGAATCACTCGTTGCTTGAAGTAAGGAACGTACTTGTTGACAATGAAAACACTGATTTTGATACTGATATAAAAGATAACAATTGCATAAATGACTTCTGTATATGAAACTATAAAGATTTTTTAGCATTATACATGTGTACAATGTATGCTGTTGGCTAAAGGCGCAACACGATCTATTAATTTTGAGTATCCGAGCATGAAATAAATAAGCGAACAGTATCATCTGTCTAAAAAGTAAAATCAACTGAACTGTCATATTCCTGACTTGGTACAGGCATTTTCAAATGTAGAAAATGGTGGATTAAACCTGGTTCTATAGCGCTAACCCTCTCACTTTAATAACAGTCTCATCAAATTCCGCTACATTTACATGATGCGTTAAATGATATTTCTTTCGTTGCGTAAAATAATCAAAATGTATCAAGGCTTCCTATTTTCGTATTATAATACCTTTTGTTGACGTACTTGACTCTTCCAATGACAATACCGATAATTATTAAGACGAGTGTCAAGAAACCAGTGAGTACCAAGACTATTATAGCAGGATCTATGCCTTCATCTGAAACAAGGTTAACAAGCACTGTACAAGGGACTCGAAAAATGATATATAACCACTATTCACTTTTATTAATGCACAAAAACATATATTTGCATTTTCTAAAACATGTAAATTTATAAAAAAATGAATAGGATAATATTGATATATCTCTAAAGCATCACAAACCTGTCAAATATACCTATTATCCTGATATGTTTTTTTAAAGATTAATTATAAACATATGCAACAATTTTTCCAAAAAAACTGATTTAATTTATTAAATCTTATCTACAAATAAGTGTCACGCACGGTCGGTCATACTTTGAAACTTTCAGGAAGATTGTTCTGGTAGTGTCTCCATTTATCAGGAAATCAAAAGGATAGAAGTAAATATGAAAGACAAAATTTAGAAGTATGTACATGTAATATTTTCATGATAAACTGATGATAAAATATTTTTCGCTTTTCATTTTCAACTAAAAATATACTTATCATTTTTCAATTGAAATAATATTATTTGGAAAGGATCGATTTTGTATTTAACGACGATTTTATAAAATAACCATCGGCCTTATGACGAAAAAAACCTGTCAGTGCTTGTGAAACAAGATTTAAATCGAACGCATTGAAAGAATTGTAGAGCTAAACATATATGTACAGCCAATATAGCTCACACACGATGATAAATACAAATTATCATAAACATAGCAGTAGTTGCTCCGTATAGGAATGCGTGTGTAGTCATACAACCCTAATATATTACCTTTCATTCTGGATACCGACTCTTCTATCTTATGGTACTTTGTTACATCTATTGGCTGACTATTTTGATTGTTACTTGCTTGTTCTGTGTGTGGTGCTGTCGTCGTCAGATTGACCACTTCTGCATATGTTGATGTTTCCAGGTGGACCTTTTCTGGATTTGTAAATGTTGATAAAAAGTTCGAAATCAGCAGTTTTAATGAGTTTAAATCGCATCTTTACACTAACACACACAGTCAACCAAGAAGCTTTATGAGAACACTTTTTTGCTTGGAACACGTAGATCTAAAAATATCATCAATCTACCAAATGCTAGCCTTCAGATGCTCACAAGACTGTGTGTGCCATAGATCAGCATTTATATTTTAGACTTTTACATTATTGTATTGTGTATTATGTTTATGTCGTCGAACTTTAATTTTTGGCATTTCATATAAAACTTCAAAATATATCAAAATAAAATCGCGTATTTTGGGAAGACCTTAGAAATACATACAGTTCTCATAGTGGCTGTATATCATAAAATGCAAAAAGCTAATTGGAAACTCAAATTGAATTAAAAATGAACTTATTCAAATTTATCTATATACAATGTGTAATCTTTATCACAAAAAACATGTATGTAAGACAATATAGTAAACACTGTATGATAAACACAAATGAAAAAAAAAATATCAGTAGATTCCACGTTAAAGAATGCATGCGTTTTCATCAACCCCATTTCAAACATAGTTTTTCTTTTTATATATATATATATATTGTATATATTACCTTTCATTCCAGATACCGACTCTGCTATCTTTTGGTATTTTGTTACGTCGGTAGGCTGAATATTGAAATCTGTACTTGTTCGTTCCGAGTGGGATGCTGTCGTCCGATTAATCACTTCTAAATTTGTAAATGTCGGATTAACACTCGTTGAATGAGTGAATGTGGTTGAATTCGTCTTTTTTAAATTTGTTGATGTCGTCAAACTGATACCTATTGAATTTGAAGAGGTCAATCCATATGACAATGTTGTGTCGATGTCGATAATATCACATACGACACTCACATTTGCTCCTGAAGTTGCTGAATAGAAACCATACACTTTTAATATGAATCGAAGAAAAATACCAAAAAAAGATGTCAAATGATTTTTTTAAGATATTTCACACTGGATGTTAAGGTTTGCCAAATGAAAAAAAATATGCCCTGGATTTTAGTACGAGGCAGGTCCGGGCATTTAAGTTCACAGAACATGCCATACTAATGAATAATCAATATGACGCAAAGTATACCATAATAACCTTATAACAGACCTAGACGCCCACTTATTCACTATCGACTTGACATCCGAAGACTACCGACGGTCATATAAGCTATATAAACTCAACTAGATATATAACTAGATAAAAAAGTCGTGCAATTAGTTTTTTTTAAAGGTTTGTTTAATTTAAAACTACAGGTTAAACATATATGTTAATCATCGTTTGTTCCTGTTTAAATATTTTTTAAAGAATGAGTTTTCATAGATCGAAGCAGTCAATCAAATAATTAACCTTTATTTCACTTTCAATTTCTTTTGAAAATTCTTTTCCTTTTTAATAACTGAACACGAATAACTCATGCATTATCCATCTCTAGCTGAGGTGTTTTAAAAAATAGAAGGTCACATGAATACGGACTCAATGAAGTCCAATAAGTCAAAAACAAACTGGCAACGCAAACAAAGCAAAAAAGCAATACGAACCTCACCAGAAATTGGGCGTTATCTCAGGTGCTCTGGAATGGTAAGCAGATCTAGCTGATTCACCTGTATTAAATCTTATTATTTTAAACTAACTAAAATAAAATGAAAACACATCGATGTGTTACCTAATATAGCAATCCAAACAGTTGGAGGACCTCCGTCCAAATGAAGTAGGAGATCCATACTTGATTTAGTAGAGTTGAAAATTGTTTCATAACCACCAATTAACTGCTCATCTTTACATTTAATAGATATAGACTGGTTTACAGAATCAAACTCTAGGTATGAATTTTGGTTATGCCCACATTTTCCGGATTTATCATTTTGAAATCGAATATCAATTGCCTGAATTTGTAAGGTTCCTGATGTTGTTGAAGCTTTACATATACAATTTCGTTTGGAAGAAACCAATGATGAAAAACCATACTGCAAATGCACACTTGGTCCTTCTGTCTTGATAATGTCACAAAAGTCTCTTATATGACTTTCTGAAAATAGCAAAGATATTTGCTTGATATTTGTTAAATTTTATCTTTAGATATATATCGAACGTATGCATTTATGAATATATATCGTATGTGTGTTTTTTTTTTAGAGTATTCTCTCTTTTACCAGAACATCCCAATTGCGTTATTTCAATATGTGTTATTTCGATAGTTTTTATTGACATAAGTGCATTATATCAAAGATATATAAACCATTTTACAAGCCTGATATTTTTTTTTATATTTTGAAATTATTGTGTAAGAAAATAAACGTTTCGTACGTCGAGGAGATGACCAATGAATTAGTTAACACTCTGTTGTTGAAATGAAATATTATTGACATGGGCATTTCTTGTCCATGTTCCGTGAATAAAATGTTAAATACGGGTTTCAACTCCAAGCGTAAATAGGCGTACTAGCATTTAACACAATTATTTGGATATCTTGGGTTTCAATGTTCTCTAAATTTGTATTTGAATTTGCATTTTACTTGTTTTTATTTGGGCACAACTGATGAGTATTTTATAGAAAAGACGCATGTCTGTTGAATGTTGGTAATTCTTATGAGTTGATGTAAACAATCATCAAGTAGATACTATCTTAAGGTACATTTTTTATATACTGTTAAATGTATCAGATATTCCGAGGCTGATTTTGTTCTTACTTTCAAAACTTTCAAAGATGGATCAATCATCATCAATGATTTTTTTATCTTTTGATTTGGGGCTAAAACTTCAAATACCAGTTAATTAAAATAGTATGCAATACATTATGCTCATGTTGCAACTCCTATAAAACGTATTTTAATTGTCTTTTTTCTCTTCTTGTGCAAACCTATCACAAAACTAGGGTTTTGTCACGCCTGGGTTATATCTTCTTAAAATATTTTACGTTCCTTTGCCAATTGTTCGGCATTGTTATTTGTCTTATATAACGGTGATTGGTATTCAAGAATGTAATTTTAGGTTAGATATTATGTCTTTAAAAAAGAATGATGTTTTATTTTTAAAACATTATGTTTTTATTTTAAAATGTTATGTTTTTTATTTCTAAATTTTTTGTTTCTTTTAAATAACATATTTTTAATCAAGTACCACCGGCACAGTTTTCTGTGAATTCAATTGCACTCGAAGAAAAAAAAAAGTTTATTTAATGAACCCACCGCTTATGCATTCATATTGTAGATGCGCTAGGTTTGTGAATAGCGGTGTCTCGTGTTTGCACTTTACCCTCTCACTTGTGATGAAATTTTCTTGTAGTCCATATACTGCATCGTAATAACGGTAATTTGTCCATGAACCAGGCATCTTAAATTCCGCACATTTGGACAACTTATTGTAGTTACAATTGCATCTGCTAGTACAATTTCGTTCGAATGATATATCACGAATAGATATCATATAATTTGCATTACATTGAACGAGTCGGGGTTTTCCATAACAGATATCTACAGCTCCTACAAATATAAGTGCCACTATTTTTTGAATTCATCACATTATATGAAATGTTTCATCATTACTACATAAGTAAGATAAGTTTTTTTAACATACGTCCACATTTATACTGCCTCTTTTCCATTGTTTTCCAAACTGCGTTAGAGGCTTGTAACCCCAATCGATATTTTATGGGTATTTATCTGCTGGGTATTGATGAAAATAAATCAAACTATATAAACATACAGAATTTATAGCTCTTTTCGTACACATATTTGAATAAGACAATAAAAATCAAAACCAAGAAGTAAACGAAGACTCACAAAACCAAGGGTCATTTACATCAACAGTTCATTTTGGTCTTTTGTGAATAGTTGTCTCATTGGCAATCATACCACATCTTCTTTTTTATATAACTAATAAATAAGAAATAACACAAACTTAACTAAATACCGGGAGTGAAATCAGGTGCTTCGGAAGGGTAAGCAATAAAGATGATAGACCATTTTCATATTACAGAATTGTAAGGTTCACACCGAGATGATAATGTTTCGAAAAGGTAACTGAAATGTGATTGGACATGAGTAAGTGAAGGTTACTTGATAAATATTGAAAATATGTTACATATTTTTCTTACAACAACATTTAGCAATCACGAATTAAATCGCACTGAGGAGAACACAGACTGAACCATTATTCGCGATATTTAAAACTATAAAAAGTATTGTGATAACCATATTTAATATAAATATTTGGTGCATTTTCATCCTTACTTTGTTACTCTTTTTATGCACAGTGTGGACCAAATTTATAACTTTTCAATACATATGTATATATATACGTCTTAACATGTCACAACTTTAGGACAGTCATTATCCATCGGATAACACGTGGTTATACAGGGCTTACACCATATATTTATATATAATTCGTCTCAAATTTAGCCAATCAATGTTAGATCTTCGAATTTGCTTTTTTTTTGTTCTTCCATTAGCGGGATTCGGACCCTTACGTCTGTGACATGGTAGCAACACTGCACGCATCGTTTCTAGTGCCACATAACACTCCACCACCGTAGCTACATACAAATATAAATAAGGAAAAGCGAAAAAGGAAGAGAGCAATGAGTCATCCAACGTTCGGTTTTCGGCAATTTAATTATAATAAGAAACGGAAAACGGTATGTTTTTAGTGTTTTAGTGTTTTAGCGCTGTTTTTCGTACTGAGACGAATGTTTTCCGTATTCCCATACACAAGATTACGGACAATTAAATACTCCAACAGGTGGTTGGGGTACTGTCAGATAATATGAATCTAATGCTATCAATTCTGAAAAAACCCCCATTAAATCCATATTATGTAAATAAGTAGAAACGTACCTGTCACTCTTTTTCAGTCGGCAAGGATGTGGTGAACAGGCATAAAAGCAAGGAATAAGATACCAAGCTAATCATTCAAAAATATTCTAACAATGGCATGTCAAAATAGACACAACAGTATACAAAATACAACATAAAAAACTAAATATTGGCATGCTACGGGTTATGTTATAGATAATGCATATTTTAAGGTTTTTCTTGTCGTAGAACACACGGAGGGGTGTCAGGATTGATCAAATGAAAGACCGACCGGAGGGAGGTCTTTCTTTGAACAATCCTGACATCCCGAGGTGTGTTCTACGACAAGAAAAACCTTAAAATATGCATTATCTGACTTATATACCGTCAAAAAATATTAATTTTATAAAGATTTGTAAAATTTAGTATCCTTTTTTACCGACAACACTAAAGTGGGATATTCCTTACTAATGCGTTTAAATTTAAATACGACCTGCGGCTCATTTGAAATACGAAATAAAACTCACTAAAAAATTAAGATATAAACCTTTTAAAAATTGTTATCCATACACAATAAAAATATTACTGTAACTGCATGAAGTAAGAAACAAATGTATTGTTACCATCCGATAACGGTGTATGACAAATACAAGACAAACTGTAAGTTATTTATTGTACCACTTAGCTTATGGAAAAGGGGGAGGGGGTATGTTTTTTTTCTATTTGTTATATTATTTCTATTGCGGAAAAGTTGTTATCTATTTAACCATTTTACTTGAATCGAATGAAAAATTCAGAAAGATTGTCTTTCGAATAGCAATACATTTTATTAAAAGATAATCAGAATAAAATTATATACCCTCCGTACCCGACCCTTTCGTGAGGTACGTTAATGTTATTCAATAAAATATAAGATTATTTTTTTAGTTGATCATTTGGTAGGGTAAAAGGTATACATAAATTTTAAATGATAAGAACTGACGCGAAGACGAATATAAATACATGTACATGTAGGTCACAGTATGATTTCCTATTCAGTGTGTATCGTTCTGAACATGCATGAAATATTTGCCACTGAACGTTAAGCAAGCAACCAAAAATCAATTAACCTATTCAGTTTGACTCAGTAACATTTTCAAAATCTTACACACGAATATGTTAAATCTGGATTTATTTTATGAAACTCTACATTAAAATTCATCTGACATATTTGATAATGATAACTTTAGAAAATAAATTTCCAAATCGGCAACAAAAAACTATTAGACGAATAAAATTTTGAAGTAAATCATAGATTGCATGTTTATCAAGGAAAATAATGACCTTACACAGGTAATTATTTTTTGCCTTGGAGCATATACCATTGAAACATGGTATCGTCCGGGTTGATTCTGAAAAAGAATGACCTGACGTTCTGAAAGAAAATAACTCCATATAGGTATATAAGTTCTTCTCATTTTAAGATGGTATAATGCGCAACCCCTAACGGGAGAGATTGTGCGTGATTTGTTTTTATATTATGAAGACATAATCGTTAAATCAGTTTAATTGAGGTCTTGCTCTGGTATGTCAGTAACTGTTTGTAGTCCTTTGATAGTTTATGTATCGTTGTAATTTGTCTTAGTTTCTGACATTGGACTCGAACTGGATATTACTGTGCATATTGCTGTGTGTTTTTCCTCTACATTAGCTAGAGGTATAGGGGAATGATTGAGTTCTCACTTAACACCGCTAATGTTTGCGCCTGCCCCTAGACAGGAGTTTAGTATGACGTCCATTTGCACCTAACTAGTACATATTTATGTTTAGGGACAAGTTGAAGCCGGCCTCCTGGTGGGGATTTACTCTTTGTGTTAAAGACCCATTGCTGGCATTCAGTTGTGTTGTTTTCTCTTTGATACATTCCCTCAGTTCATTCTCAATTTTGAAGACTGAGCAATATTTATTGCAAAAATCTAAATGCAGGTAAAACAAGTCTTCTTTGTAGAGAGTTTTAAGTTCCATAACGAAAGAATCCTGTCGAAGTGCATGTAAACAAGCAAATTCATGCTATAGATATCAACTTATCTTGGTGACACATCGATATCGCTTCTCAAATTAAATATCTGTTGCGCTTCTTGAAGTCTTATCTTCTGGGACATTTCGTTGCTGAAAATGATTTTATTGTCACACATGTAACACATTTTTACAGTATTTTTCGTACAATATGTCGAATAGTGAGTATTCAAAATGTATTATAAGATGAGATCTCGTATCATGTTGTCGGTATATTTATACTAAAAATATCAGATGCGATTCACATAACAAAGCTTTAAGTCGAGTACAAGCTAATACTATATCGAGTTAAATAGCTATATACATTGCCATTGCAATTGAGAAGGTGCTTTATACTCCTGGTGATCGTCCAGCTTCTCTGTAGTTTTAACAATGTTTATATCTAGATTTTACTGTTTTTCTACAGTTTTAATTGATAGTTGCAATTACTGATGACGCACAAGAAGTTATGCGTAAGTCTTTTTAAGGTCAAGGAGCAGGATATGGGCAATGTCGCAGATTTTGCTAAGATTTTGCATGCAACATTGGCTCAGTGAACTACAACTGAAAATCAAAAAAATAATGCATTTATCTCTTTTATTATCTGAAACATTGCAGATTGATTTCGTTTAATATTGGTGAATATTCGTATAGAAAACTTATAAACTCGGCGAAAAAATATTTACAATCTGTCTTAAAATCGCAATATCTCTAATTCTACTCCATAGATTTTTCTCAAAAAACTATATGTTGTTGCCACATACATTTCTGTTTTAATGATATAAAAAAATCATATGGTCACCGACTTGTATGTTGTCTAAACATTAATGTGTTACCTTGTTCGTAGTGAAAAACTTCAACGTTTTACGGCATGCATCGCGGAGACGTTACGATTATTTCGACGTTTTATTGGATTTTTTTTCACAAAGAACATAACTTTGAATAATTTATACCGTAAAAACGAAGTTGGTGACCCTACCTTTATTTTGCATCGTTGTAACGGAAATTTATGTATCAACAACATATAGTTTTAATTAAAAACATCTATGGAGAAGATATAGAAATTTGGCGATTCAAAGACAAATTTTAGAAGATTTATGCAGATTTAATGTGCTTTCTATACAAATGTGCACCAATTTTGTAGAAATTCAATCAGTAATATTTTAAATGATAAATGAGATGAAAGCAATATTTTTTCGATTTTCAATTGAAGTTCATCGAGTTGTATGCAAAATTTTCCTGAAATCTGTGACATAGCCCATTTACTGCAACTTGACCTTACAATTATTTAAACCCGTCTCATTTTCTGAGGCATAAAAATAAGTTTTCAATGATGTTCATGTGTTTTTTTGTAAACGATTATTTGTCTTTTGTCTTTTTTTTTCGCCATGGCGTTGACAGTTTTCGACTTGTCCCATTGGTACTATCTTTAGAGTCTATTGTAGTTCAGGAACGGTTGCCTTTTCCAGGCAGTAAAAAAACAACGATTTGAACCGGCTTGGCAGAAAGTGCGTTTTGTATGGTGCTGTATCTAATTGCGTATATATACAGGTTTCCAAATTTGTCAAATCTAGCCATTTCAGATATTGTCACGTCGTCTGTGTAAATGTTTATGATATGAGTGCCAATGAGACAACTCTCCATCCAAATAACAATTTATAAAAGTACACTATAGGTTAAGTTACGGCCTTCAACACAGAGTCCTGGCTCAAACCGAACAGCAAGCCATAAAGGGCAAAAAAAATATTAATTCACCATTCAAACGGGAAAACCAAAGGTCTAATCTATAATAAAACGAGATACTTTTTTATAATTTGGTGGAATGCAAGTATATTCGTCACATTCATGTATGTCATCAGGAGTGAAAAAGTATAAATAAAAAGTTTCTTACCTGAATATACAGTCAAAATGTTCCAAAGAACCGTTATTATCACTAAATATGTCAAAAAATATGTGAAATACTGTTTCATTATCGCTTCCTTTACATGTTAACACTCTTGTCGGTGTTGTATTTTTGTCTATTAATCTAGTGACAAAGTCTGTTTATGAGATTACATTACAAGTATTAGCCCTATCTGTCACTCATGTGATATGATTTATCTTTTTTTCAAATTAGATACAAGCAATTTGATGAATAAGTGTATTTACACAAACTGTTTTTTTCAAATTGTTCCGTCAAGCGAAATAAAGTCACATTATTTTTAAAATGATTGTGATCTACTTTAATTTTACATAATAAAAAATGGTCACCGGCCTCCTGAACAGAGCAAAGTGATATTTATCTGTACTACTTATCTGTGAGCACAAGATAATTTTATTTTTATCTCCCAATTGTTTGATGAATGCAGTTATACAAGGTTACAGTGACATGTTAAAAATTCGAATTACGAGCTTTGGAAGCCAGGAGCGAAGATAGGTTCACCCGATTTTACTTGTTTTATATCGATACAAACTAAGTTGATATTTTCTGGTTTTTGAAATCGAAAAACTATATCACCTCACGATGTATTATACAACGATTTTGTACTACAAAAGTCGGACAAATTCGCAAAACTAAATTGTCCAGATAATGAGTAGAAAAAATGTGTGCTTTTTCGCTCTTCATTTTTAAAAACAATTGTTAAATATTCGATGTCATTGTTGGAGAAAAATTATTTTGACAGAAAAAAACACAGAGCAAACATATTTTAGATGGAAAAGTATAATTTGTAAATAAATCGAATAATCAATGTTAAATCTAAGAAAAGAGTTGTAAGGATAATGCCCCGAAACACTGTTCTAATGTTTTCTTATCAAAATCAATTGACCAATTAAAAAAAGTTTGAAAATAATGGACGATATAGGCAAGGATTTGTATAGTAAATACTATACAAATCCTAGATATAGGTATTATTACTGTACTGATGTTCAAATCTCATTGTTCTATTAAGAAGACAAATAAAATAACAAATGAAAGAATCATGAGACTTTCAAAAGAAACTGAATTTATTTTTGTTCGCGTACATATTTTGAAGTATGCAATTCAATTTTGCTAGCGCAAACATGATTACCTAGACTAGTGAATTCTCAACCTGCTATTTAACCGATAAATGATGCATATTAAAAATTTAATCTTACCAATAGGTTATCACTTTTTGGGAATCATTAATCATCGCCTGACTTGGGTCTTAACCGTTCTTTTTCTTTAAAATCTGAGCTATTTCACATTGTTATGTGCAATTATCTTTAGATAACAAAAACTGGTTAATGGGACATAATCAAATTTAAATTAAGTGCCAACGATAGGTACACTAGATAGTTACATTAGTGCTACAACTATTGGTAAAGCGTTTTTCTTAAGGTGCTCCCCATCTTATTTCTTTAGGAATAACCACACCTGAAAAAGAAATGGTAGTAGTTTCTGTTGCATAAGAAGTTTATGGTTATGTTATGGTTATGGCAAAAGTCGAAATGAAATTTAGATGAAAAAACTTCTTCTTTACTATATTGTAAATAGAAAAGGCAAATTTTTTGGCTCCTTTGATAATGCACTGTATATATTTTTTTACACTTTGTAAGAAAGGAATTTAATTTGTTTAAATCTTAAAATCGAAATTGACAAGCATTTTTATTCTAAATATTCTAACCATTAGTTGTTATCTCAAGCATTTGGTTTTAGATATATTAATTAATTAATCTAAACAAGTTGATGCATATGGTTACTCATGTTCGGTTGTATGGTTGTTGCTTCCGTAAAAGATATAAAATTAAACTTATTGAAATTTAAATGTTAAAATGTCAAAACCGTTGTTTGGGTTACATATATGTATTTATTGTTTTGATATCACCAATGTATAAAGTGAAAAAGACATACAGAAACATATAAACACATCAAATTAATAGATAAGAAGGGTTGTATATAAGAAGTCAAATAGCAAAAAAACTAAACACCTTGGAAAATCAGTTAGTAAAGTCCCTTATCAAATGGCAAAATAAAAAGCTCAAACACAACGAATGAATGTATCAAATTTCATATCCTGACTTTGTACAGGCATTTCCTTATGTCATATATAGTGGATTAACCGTGTTGTTTTAGCTAGCTAAACCTCTCACATGAATGATAATCGCAAAGAATTCCATTAAATTGATAACAATGTGTGAACAAATCAAACAGACTGTACAGGTACAAATGACACTTATTTGCTGTTTTTTTTTTTTTTTGCTTTTTTTTTTGAAAGTTGGAACAGCAAACAGAAAATTTTCAGCCCATGGAGATTAAGAATATATTACTTCAGAAAAGTATTCACGCATGTAGAAAACTTAGCATACTAAGAAAATTGAAGTATCAAGTGTTTGGAAAAGTTCTGACCAATCTAAACCTTCTTTTTTACCACAAATTTGAAATATGAATATACTATTTTGGATAACTGTTCCATTCAGGAATAATTTTGTAAGGGGATGTCTAAGTGAAATCAGGTTAAATTAGCATGAAAGAGGGTAAGTTCATCAATTTCTAAATGTTAAAGAAGATCTAAGATTAGAACAATTATATAGGCTTGCAGAAAAAATGAATTACAAGAATGAAGAATAGGTACTAACTACTTAAAATTTTATTTACCAGCAAAATATTTTACAAAATATAAAAAAACACCAAATTACCGTATTATGCATATGCTAATTCTGATTGACAACCCTTTCTAATAAATATCAAATTGATATGTTTATTTGTATTGAATTTTCAATCTAAATATTGATTATATGAAAATATGATTACCTTAATGTGCTCAACCAAGGTAATTGTGATATTACACATAATAAATCTTAAACGGTTAAATGTGTTTCATAGCTGAGAAAGCAGCGTATCAATACTTACTGCATTAATCAACTTATTTTGATACAAGCTAATATATCTCACATCGTATAATATTCATTTTATATAACATTCTTTATTGTTTCTGTCAGCTTTTGTCATTATAATAACCTTAAGCACACACAGTAATCTATCATTAGATTATTAGGAACATTATTAAATTTGCATCGTTGAGATACTGTTCACTGTATTGAGTTATTTCTCTTAGAATGTAAATATTGTTTGTATATGTATGTTTATGCTGTTTTGCATTGGCGAGGATATATATAGGCTCATGATTGCTATTGAATTCATTTAACAAAATGTTTTAGTGATCTTCTGAAAACGTATATTCAAAATAGAGAAACATATAAAATAGAGAAACATATATTCAAAATAGAGAAACATATATTCCTTTTTCAAATGATATGTAACTAAAAAAAGGAAAAGTACATTGATAGGTATTGTTAGGTGTATGAGTGAAATGCATAATTAAAAAAACAGCATTGACAATTGTGCAAAAACTTTGGACATTACATGACTATATTGTTCTTTAGGGTTGCAATTGATCTTTAATAAACATAATATTCAAACTCATGGTTATTATTACTGAGAAGAATTGCATCTTTGTTTTATGTGTGTTCTAAATATACCAATTGTTATGATAATTGGAGAAAAATGCATTAGAAAAAAGTCAATTAACAAAGATGTGTTTGATTTTGTTTTAATTCTGTCAATGTTTTATATTTGTGTTGATTATGGTTATGTGGTATTTTGTAACGATGCAATTTTTAGGATTTCATATCCATAAATATATGTTAACTTATTGACTTATATCATGTCAATAAATAAATTGGAAAGAGTCATAAATCTTAGTTCAAAAACTACAATCAAGAATGTAGTCAATTATCTTAAATAAATAAAAAAAAAAAAAAAATAAAAAAATCAAGGAAAATCTATTTTTATCTTTATCTTATGCTTGTCATAAATGTTGGTAGACCAACTATCATCAGTACATAGTTTTAAACTAATACACTTGCATCTCAATCAAAGAGAAATATGAAAATTGACATTTATAATCCAGATAAACAAACAAACGACAGCACGTCATTTTTTGATAACTTAAATATATTAGCAGAGGTATTGATTTTATCAACTCATCTAGTATATTAAATGACTCTACCGTTCAAAACTATATACCTCCCTATTTTGATAATAAACAACCACCTATAATTTCATACACATACAATAAAGTTTAATTTTTAATTATACGTCGGTTACATCAGACGTGAATATAGATAGTAATACTCTCTTAACTTGAAACTGTGAGTCGTCAAAGTTTAGATATGTTACCTATGGCCATGTTATTACAGGGGACCTCAATATCGTCCAGGACAGAGAGGTTAAACACTTTTTGAAAAAAAGGACCAAAGTATCGTCCTCGTTCTAAAATAGATTGGAAAGAGTGTCGTCAAGTCATCAAAGATGCTCTTCCCTCATTTTGTAAAAAATGGTGTAAACGGGAAAAATCTGATAAAAATCTCTTGATTCTTATTTAAATGAATGTATGCATGTGGTAGATAAGAGAATATCACATTTTGAAAACAATTTAGAAGTAAATAACAGAGTACATAATACACCTATTCCCAGAATAAGAAATAAACTTCAAATACTTTCAAGGCGGTTTGTTTTTGTACCGGCCGGCAAAGCAGCCAACAATGTGGTTGTGGTATGACGTAAATACTACACGGACGTTCTTAAGAATGAAATAAAGATTCATCTACATTCAAGTTCATCCGCTTCACAGAGGGTCATATAGTAAACAAGCATATCACATCCACATCAAAGCTTAAGGCTTCTTCTGAACATTTGAAGGTCCCTACTATGTATTGGCTACCTAAACTACACACAAAAACATTTAAATATCGTTTCATCTCAGCCTCTAGTAAGTGTTCTACAACTAATCTGTCAGTGTTCTTAACTAGTTCATTAACTGCTATTAAAGAGCTCATCATAAACTATTGTAATAAAATATATGAACATAGTGGTATAAACCATTTTTGGAGTGTAAAAAATTCTTTGGATGTTTTAGATAAATTACGGGCTTTTGATGGTCCTTTTGCTTCTGTTAATAGCTGTGATTTTTCTACTCTTTACACTACACTTCCTCACTATCTTATTAAACAAAACTTTTCCTATTTAATTAAATGGTCGTTTGGTAAAGCTGAATGTAGATATATTTGCTGCAACTCATTTAAAGCCTTCTTCTCTAATAAGAAAGGTAAATATGCTAGATATACTTACTGGAGATGTGATGAGATAATTGAAGATGTTAATTTTCTCCTTGATAATATTTATGTACGTTTCGGTAACAAAGTTTATCGACAGGTTGTAGGTTTCCCTATGGACACTAATTGTGCCCCTTTAATATCAGACTTGTTTTGTACTGTTACGAATCACAGTTTATGACTAAACTCAGGAAAGACCCGTCGAAATTGCATTTAATTGACCACTACTTTCAAAGCCTTTGGCACCATGTTACGGTGTTTATATTTCACAACTTGTTCGTTATGCCCGTGTCTGTTGTGACGTTTTTGGTTTAAACGAACGCAACCTATGTATTACTGGTAAATTATTAAACCAGGGATATCGTTACCATAAATTACTTAAAACCTTTACTAAATTTTTCCATAGATATAAAGACTTGGTTTTTAAGTTTGGTTGTACCTGTAGAAAACTTATTTCAAACGGGATAGCACATCCTCATTTTTACGGAAATATTGTTTACCGTGCCCGAAAATATAGAAATGATCCATGTAAACTTGTTGCTCCTTTAAAAAAGCTTATTCTAAAAGTTTACCTATTCAACACTGTAATAAGATCATTGACTATTGTTTTTATTGGTATAAATATTGATTTTGTTATCAGTAGATTAAAAGCTAACTAGATATAACTAGTATGTTATAAACATATACATTTTCATGGATCTACAATCTGTCGATACCTGTAACTTGGCATTGCACAAGGTCATGTTTTTCTCTGGCTGTTTATGACGTCTTTACACTAAATCCATTGTGTGTTTGATGTGTACGGATTGATTGTTTAGTCTTAGAGGCATGATTTTTTATTAGTTGTTAGTGGCTTTGAACTAGCTGTCAAATAATTGCGAGTACTCTCAGATCTGTTCATTGTGTCTTTTTATGTACAAGTACCCAGCCACGTCCACTTGTATATTTTGTCTATCTGATGAGTTAAACCTTTTTCAACTGATTTTTATAGTTCGTTCTTATGTTGTTCTGTTATACAACTGTCCCAGGTTAGGGACAGGATTGGGATCCCGCTTACATGTTTAACCCCGCCACATGATTTATGTATGTGCCTGTCCCAAGTCAGAAGCCTGTAATTCAGTGGTTGTCGTTTGTTTATGTGTTACATATTTGTTTTTCGTTCATTTTTTTTTATATAAATAAGGCCGTTAGTTTTCTCGTTTGAATTGTTTTACATTGTCTTATCGGGGCCTTTTAAAGCTGACTATGCGGTATGGGCTTTGCTCATTGTTGAAGGCCGTACGTTGACCTTTAGTTGTTAATGTTTGTATCATTTTGGTCTTTTGTTGATATTTGTCAAATTGGCAATTATACCACATCTTCTTTTTTATGTTGTACCTTATTTTGAAAAAAATGGCTCCTCATGATGTTACTACTGGTCAAAATGTGTTCCATTAAAGTCCAATTAAACATAAAGGAATCAAAGACCCTTTGTTTACAAATTTACACGGAACATTTTATTCAAATTTTGACAGTAATTATGAAAATAAAATGCTTGAATTGGTGTCAATTGTTGTTTTCCAGGGAAAGTAGTGGTCAATTAAAAAGAAGTATATTGTCGTCTAGTTCTACGTTTTACTGGAATTGAAATTAGAATATAGAATGTAAGCAAACCATTTCTATTGTTAAGAAAATCAACCGGTTAATAGTTTCATAAACATTTAATGTGTTAACTTTTTTCACTGAAAGCAAACGTTTTCCCGTACGTTCTGATCGTATAAAGAATTGATTAACAATGCTATCCGTTTTTTTTTAATATCATTTCAATACAAAAATGATTTCAACTTCACAATTTTGAACTCTTGGTTTGATAGCTTACTCGTGATCAGCAACCCTCTATCAAGGAAATAAGCATCGGAAACACAGGCTAAAGAATATCGTATCAACTGGGAGATACATCGTTTGTTTGTAGGCGCCGCTGGATTGATGTTTCTTTGAAATAGTGAAATAACTTTTGGAAAGCTTAACTCGCCTGTTGTGTCATTAGGTTCTGTTTTCAACCAACCCTCGTTGTCGCTTTGTACATTAAAGAAAAGATATGAGGCAACATTTACTGTATCTGACTTATAATTTGTTTGAGGTTCATTCAGATAGCTGCGTTCAACATAGTGGTAACATCATTGTTATAGCGGAAAGTGAAGTTTATGCAAATCGCTAACTTCTTGTCTTTCTTTATAAGGAGTTGATTGTTAATAAAAAAAAACCTAATCATAGATACAAGGACTAAATTTTGTATATAAGACAGACGCGCGTTTTGTCTACAACAGACTCATCAGTGACGCTCGAATCCAAAAAATATTAAAAAAGCCAAATACAGTACAAGATGACTAAACTTGTGTTTTGCTTTAACTGGACAGCATTTAATTCTATCAGTTTAAGTTCTTGACTGCTCTAAAACCGTAATGAGTTTAAGTATTAATGCAATCTGCAATACTTAGTAACCATTTTTTTTTACACCAACAACAAGAGTGAAAATAAAAATTTCCAGCACAATAAAAAAAGTTTTCAATTCTGAAACACAAAATGCATTACACGTTTAAATATCAAATGGACTCCAGGCCTTCAAACGTTACCAATTGTACAGATTAGTCTGTATTTGTTAGGTGGTTATACAGCCATTTCAACTAAGAGGTAAGATGCCCCTTGTTAACACCTGCCCGTCTGTCCGTCCTTCCGCCCGTCTACCTGTCCAACATAGATATTCAGCTTAACTCCTCATACATTTTGAGTCCTAAGAAGTTTTCACTTATCTGTTTGTACATATATTGAAGGTGTGCATCTGATCCGGGTTTTGATTATAACTATTTATATTTGCTCTTTTGGAAGAAAGTCGAACTTTTTCACTTTTTTGGAGTATTTACTTGGAAAAGGAGAGCGTTTCCAGCTAACCCTCCTACAGTTTGAATGTTAGGATTTTTTTTCACTTTTTCTACTGTTTGTACATATGAAGAAAGCACGTGTCAGGGTTTTGAATTTTATTAATTTTTGCTCTTTTAGCAGTTAGTTAAACTTTCTTACTTTAGGGAATAAAAACGGTTAAATGTTATTGCTATTTCAAAATTTCAGTTTTAGTTGAGTTTGCATCTGTGGGGGGAGGGGGCATCACTTGTGTTTCCCGGACACAATAAAATCTCAAGAAAGTATAACACTGACATTGTTATAATACAGTTTCTTCAGAGTGGAGTGCGGGGCATCACTATGTCTAGTTTATATATAATTTGCATATCTATAAGTACTTGAGACGGATTGGTCAATTGTAATTTCCCCCTTGGTTTACACTACAGTAATAATGCTTCCGAAACTAATTTCGTAACATTCAATTTAATCTATTCATGTGAGATACGTACGCATGCAACCGGATCCCGGAATTTCAGCTAATTGAGACAAAGACACAAGTTGTTTTATTCTTATGCGTATATAACAAAAAGAAATAATGCATTTCAGCTTTGAAACTAAGGAAGTTATATTTCATTAATCAGCTTTGAAACTAATGAAATTATATTTCATGAATGAGCATAGCGAATTTACGTCATGGCAAAACACACAAACGAAAAAAAAATTGAAGCCAAAGATTATTACGTTACATGTTCGTTTCAAATCAGGAAAATAACTCCTTAAAATAAAGGTTGTGAAGAAGGTGCTATTTTAGTTTAGATAACGTTGCATTTATTTAACAATTACGGATATTAAAACGACAACATGGTGGCTCACTCTTAGTGCATTTGATGAAACAGTAGCCATTAAACAAAAAAAAATTAAATCTCGAATGTATGGTTTAAGAATAACAAGGATTAAACACATTTCTTCTAGAGGATGTTGATGAGTAGAGTCTCCTACTCCTTCAGACTTTTTATTCAGTTTGTGAGTTAATCGCCCCAGTTTTCACATCAACAACCTCTAGAATACTGTGGATTCATTTATTTTCGTACCAATTTTCGTGGTTTGATGAAAGTTTACATATTCGTGGATATTTAACCTCGTGGATTTGGCAAATTCTACACTCACTCCATTAGAACATTTGTTTTTCGTTGAATATTTGAATTCGTGGTTATCCTGTACCCACGAAATCCACGAAAATTGGTATCCAACGAATATTAATACTTAGGTAAATGTATCTAAACAGTGTGATTGGACAAAAAATACAGTATCAACTGAACATACTTTCCCAAACTGAGTGATGAATCAGGTGTAGAAAAATATGAAATAATTTTACATACAGATGAAAATGAATTTTTTAGAATTTTTTTAAATTTTGCATTCACTGCACCATAAAAGACCTAAAAGTACTAGTGGCCTTAGGATTTTAAAAATAGCAAAAAAAAGTAAACGGTCATGATACATATTCCAATTCATTTCTAAATGGTAAAATGAAAGTTCTTTAGTTAACTGTGAATGTAGAATTTTTTGCAGTGTTAGAAAGTGGTGAAAATTCTAAAAAGGCTATCATTATCCCTTATGGGCCAGGAAATACTACCGTGCCACCTTAAGGGGGATATATATTTTTACACTAAATCAATAAAGGAACTTTTTTTACCTATGCAATTTGTAAGTTTATCAATACAAAGTTGATTAAGGGCAACTATGATAAAAACAAGCCTTAAATTCCACCCCTGAGAGTAAAAATTGCTGATTCAGCAAATTTTGCCTGATCTGTAGGTAATAATGTAAAAATTTACGTAGAAAGTAGAAATTCATTATTTTTATGTAACTTGCACTACATTTTTAATTATAAATGCTCGCTTTGACTTTTCGCAGTTCTGACACATGTGCAACCACTGAAATTTGAGACGCGACATTCTTTGGTTGCATGTACATCCTATTATTTTCACCGAAATAAATAAATTGCATAATTTCTTATTTTTTTCAACACAAGTACAGCTATACTAGTTTTCTTGAGGTTTAATTTGTAGTTCTGATGTAACATGACACCAGTTGGAGCTTTTGGGGAACTAGTAAGTGGTTAAGGGGTCCTTACTTATTCATTAAGCTCTCATACTGGTCTGAAATAGAGATAGAAATAGGGGTTTCTTTACATTGAATAGACCTTAATTTTGAAAAAGAATGTATTTATGATGTTATATCAGCAAGATTAAATAGTTTATTCATTTTCCATGCAAATACCATTGGTTGTTAAGATTTTCTGACAGTGAAAAGCACAATAAAGGCAAATTGATTATGTGAGGGGACATAATTTAACTTAATGCATACATGAGCAATAGACAAACAGTCAACTTAGAGATGTGTTCTAGTACATGTATTGTCAAACAGATTTTGGAATAATAGTTAACTGCAATCTCAAGACTCTTGTTGTATTATCCTCATAATCTGGAAATGTTTAAAGTAAAATAAGGCATGCTGTAAAATGTGGAATGGACTTTAATACCAGTTTTCATGATTTGGTGCTAAAACTGTTTCTTTCAGTCAGATTAACCATAAACAGAGTTGGCAATCCACTAATTCCTCCTGAATCACCATGTGATCTGTGTTGATTTGAAACATCATATATTTGGGTTTTGTTCACTCCTTAAGTAAAAATGGTAAGATGAAAAAAAAGTGAAAATCTGCCAGATGGGGTAGGGATGTAATGTTTCATTTTTTTGGGGTAAGAAATGAGTGCAGACAAGTATTCTTTATTGTAATATGTTCCAAAATAAGAAGTCTATGCATCATAGGTGTCATGACTGGTTTCAAGTTTGTTATGTCTTGGTTAAGGTGGCACGGTAGTATTTGATTTCCAGAATTTAGGTTGCTCTTTTGTGTACCCTACTTAGGTAAATGTATCTAAACAGTGTGATTGGACAAAAAATACAGTATCAACTGAACATACTTTCCCAAACTGAGTGATGAATCAGGTGTAGAAAAATATGAAATAATTTTACATACAGATGAAAATGAATTTTTTAGAATTTTTTAAAATTTTGCATTCACTGCACCATAAAAGACCTAAAAGTACTAGTGGCCTTAGGATTTTAAAAATAGCAAAAAAAGTAAACGGTCATGATACATATTCCAATTCATTTCTAAATGGTAAAATGAAAGTTCTTTAGTTAACTGTGAATGTAGAATTTTTTGCAGTGTTAGAAAGTGGTGAAAATTCTAAAAAGGCTATCATTATCCCTTATGGGCCAGGAAATACTACCGTGCCACCTGAAAGGCCATATGTGGTTCCGAAATATTTGTCAATGCGATCTATGGCCAATGTTTTTGTACAAATTTGTACATATTTTTCCCTTTTATGCAATATCAATTATTCTCAGTATTAAACTTGAAAGACATGACCATATTACAGAAATCACAATCTTGACCTGTGTTAACACATTTAAAAGATTTTATCTAATAATAGATTAAAACTAATGATATTTACAGTTTTAATCCTGTACAAAACATACCGTTAGACGTCGTCAAGCTATATGTTGCTTTACGAATGATTACATAAATCACTACGTAAGATACGGCTTTGGATGCACAATCAGACTAAAATATGTAAATTGTGGAAGATATAGTGCGATGGGTCGACAATATCTATAATACTAAAATAACGAAGTCGGATTTGTCAGCCGTGATCAGGTAAAAACGGCAAATCAAAGAATTCAACTTTATATACATATAGCTAATAGAGGACATTGGTGTTGATGAAAATTACACCACTCCAAACCCTTTTGTTGTCCACATAATTAATATTGCCAATAATTAACAAGTTCTGGGTCGAATTCGACACCGATACCAGTAGTATATTCACCTGTTACCTATTACCTTATATGCAGTCCGATATGCGGTTTAAATAGAACAAAAGAATTCGACCTCTTGTGTTTAGAAGGTAGAAAAGTGTAATGAACTTTGTATACGGTTGTCAAGATGTCACAAAAGTTACTTTCCGTAAAGTCATTCAAAATATTTGCATTCACCTTGTTTAATTTTCATATTTTACAATTGTTCACCATGCAACTTGCAAACAATCGTTTTTAAAACGACCATAAGTCAAGCTGTTACGTCATTTAGGGGGTCTCCTTTTAAACTGCTACTTTTTTTTGCTCGACATAGAAAAAATCTGGAAAAATTACAAAAATTGAAAAATGAATTGTCAATCGTTTAAGACCATTCCCAAAGTGGCACACCTAAATTTGACATTAAGACGCAACTTCAAAGTTGGATGTTATATGACGGGGTTTTGTTAATTAATTTACGAATCGAACACACCCGTCCTATATATGTAACATCACATGACTTTTAAGTGATTAAAACTTTCTTTTTTTTAATATTATTTGCATGCTTGACACCGACAGTCATAATTTCTGTAATATTTAAAAAAGTTTTGTTACACATTTTGTTACACCTTAGTTGTACAGTAACCCGGATTGGTTGACCATTGTGAAGTTGAGTTTTTGGGGTAGCATAGATTTATATCGTTGTATTCCTTTCATTTGTGTTAACCAATTGTTGTTCGGAATTATTTTTTATACATCATTTATTGATCTTGCAATTACTTGTAATTTAGTTTGGGTCTTATTTCTCGAGTGTCATATTTTGGCTATGTTTGTGTTCGATACTGTGTACAGTATAATAAGTAGGTAGTTGCCCACGAATGGATTTTTTTTTTAATTTCTTGTGACTCTTTGCGTCTTATTTGTTGATTGCAGTTGGTTTTTGTTTTGGGTCATGTGGAGATATGGTGTGATTTTGTTTTTCTTTTCGTGTGTTTGCATCTTAAATTGGGATTGCACTGAGTTACTTCATGATTTCTTCTGTGCTATATTTTCGATTTATTTTTAGTCTATCTTCATAGCATCTTACAATTGTCAGACGACATAATGTGATACTTTTTTTGTTCGCCAATATTATTCTTACGATTCATACGATTTGAATTTACTATTTATATCTTTTTCTTTTCCTAATAGTTTACCTTCAGTCCAATCTAATTAAAAACCGATCTCTCATCGCTCCTGTTTCTGATATGTCGCGTGGGAGATCTAACGAAACCGGCTTTGAGGTCACATGTGAGTGAACTAAAAGTTATGAATTTATAAAGATATGCAAATGAGTTGACGACCTATTAATAAGCCAATCAAAAAAGTTTATGAATTATTTTGACTGACGATTTCGTCGTAAATAAAATGAGTTACATCCCTTTGCCTTACGTTAAACTTCCAAGATCGTGGAAGACTCAATTTCATTGGTCGAAAAAGACACACCTACGAGGTCACTCACATGTGACCTCAAAGCGGGTTTCGTTAGATCTCCCACGCGACATATCAGAAACAGGAGCGATGAGAGATCGGTTTTTAATTAGATTGCCTTCAGTCGAAAATTTTCAAGACATTAAGAGTCTTTACTTATTTAAAAGTTTTACATTAGACTCAATTTTATTATAGTTTATCACATAGATACTCGATTGTATTATAGTATTTTACTTGAATAACCGTTCCACTCAGTTAGTTCTTCACAACTCAGAAACAGATTCTGAAAGGATATCAAAGTTCCCTTATATTAATTTTTACCGTATACGGTAGCTCACTCTATTTTTCTCATACATGCTCACTATTACACGTCAAGTACTATAGTAGTACACCGGAGACTTCATATTTCATGTACTACACATGCATGCGTATATATATTACTCGAGTGTGAAACATCCAACAATACCCTACCAAAGCAAGCCAGGAAACAATCCATCATGCTCCAGTCATGCTTCAGTGATTCCCTAAATTTTCCGACTAACCCCCCCCCCCCCCCCCCCCCCAACCCGCTCGAATCCGCCTATATTCTTAAAAACATTGTTCTTATACATACTTACCTCCATGTTATTGTCTCAAGTCTTCAGTCTCTGCACCAAACCCTTGCAATCAACCAAGCCGTTGCTAAGACGGTCACAGTGCTAAAAAGAGCAGGGGCTTAGGTTAAAATTGTACTTTCTAGACAGTCTTTGATAATCTGTTACAGTTTTGTACAAGAGTTAGTCCTTTGTTTTTTTAATAATAAAACGGGACTAGTATGATGTCTTGGAAAATATCGAGTTTGCATGATATTGACAAATCAAAAACTCAAGTCACATGGTAATGGTTGGGATGCTTAAACCTTTGACATATTCTGTAAGTTGACAAATGAATATACTAAAGACCTTTCTGGGGTGTTAACATTTACGGTTGACTGGCATATTTTATGTAGAATGTACAACCTGTTTCATTTAAAAAAAAAAGATGATTCTAAAAAATAACAAAAATTAAGCATATGCTCTTTTAACTGTTTTTGAACAGGGCTCCAATTTAAAAAAAAGAGTTCAGATGATCAAGTTCTTTGAAGAAGTAGAAAGGGGAAACCAATGAAACTGCTATATCATCTCAGAAATTATATACAGTATTACCATCAGTATTACAAGGCTATGAAGGATGCATTCACGTCTCTTCTGTTATGGATACGTTTGACAAATTCTGTATATAAAAAAAAGAAGTTCCTTTTGTGGCATAACTTTATTCATTTAGATTATTTCTCCAACATATCTTTATATATTGCTTTCTTTAGTTCAAATTGGAATCTCAGTTAGCATCTGGTACCCTCTCCTCACAGTTCCATGCCTCTGGTCGACATGTGTACTTCAAAATAATTCCTGACTGTCAGATGTAAAGCAGAACTTTCACATATTAAACTTCTTGATAAAACTGCTGTCTTTCTCCCTTTTCGACACTGCAAACAAAAAATCGAACAGGCAGTTAAAGAGGCGGTTGCAACCACAAGTTTCCCATACAAACGGATCGGAACTAAGAGCTCTTTCCCGGATCTGGCACTGGATGTATACATCAGATGCGTCACAAAATGTAAACATGTTATAAAATATACTAGAATATGAATCGAAAATGTTGAATTATAATTTATGTCTACGAAACCACAAGATCATAATTAATTGGCTATGTTTTCAAATCGTATCAAATGTTTCATTGGTCTTCACTTGTTAAAAAAATGTACTGAATTAATTGTTAGCTAAATTATCAATGTTAGGTCATTGCATATTCTTCAGAGCTGTATCTTGAACTAATGAATTGAAAAAGAGGGGATGGGTATACGTACTAAACATTTGTCTGTATTTTCAACATATCTAACAAAACTGTGAGAAAAATTAGTTTTATAATACGAAATATTTCTCTCATTCTGTAAACAGATATTGTAGGATTGATAAGGTATTTTGGTGTTTTTAAAAGACCCCCCTTTTTTTTGTAATATACACCACAAAAAAACATTTAGTTAGGATAAGATCTAATAAACGATAGTCCAATAATGTAAGGCTTCAAAGTTTCATATCATTTACATTCAACATGTTTATCGGATTTTTTTTTACTATTAATGTTGAACCATTAATTTTTATCGGATTTTTTTAACTACCAAAGTTCAACCGTTGAACCGTTCAACATTGAAAGTAAACAAAAATTTGATAAAAAATGTTGAATGTAAATGATATGAATCTCAGGTCTTATATTAAAGGACAATATATAAGACTTCTGAGGTTCATGTCATTTACATTCAACGGTTTTATGGGATTTTTTTTTCATTTTTACTATGAACCGTTCAATAACAATAGTAAAAAAAAAATCCGATATAAAAACGTTGAATATTAGTGATATGAACCTCCGAAGTCTTATATAATAGCACTACGGTAAATAGAATAATTGAAATTCAGTTAATTGAGTGTGAGAGGCTTTTTTAATACACTTTATGAGTGTGTATTATATAATGTTACAATGTAACAAACCTATCAAACACACCGTGAAAAATAACATTATCTCCCCTGGAAATGCTTAACAACACGACACAAAAAACTGCTACCTTTTTTTGCTCTATATCACATAATTATGAAAACACATTACATAGATAGGGAATACTGTGCTTGTGTATACGTTTGAATGTGGAGGTGGCACACTCAGAACGATCGTCTCTAGATTTTTTTTGAAATTCGTCCCGGCCTTTCCGGGTTCACGTAGCAACACGTTTCTTTCCTTCTCAGCTATTCCTGATTATGAATTAATCCAAAACATACATTTATCCCAATGCAACAACTATTAAACAACTCACCTATACCAATGGTGATCGTCTAATTCCTAGCTGATTCCTTTAATCGTACCTTTCTTGACGACACCCATCGCTGTAGCGTCTACCGTTGGAGGTAGCGAAATTACATGAATTGACAGGAGAGCGAAATAAACAAGGGGAGCAATTTTATCGAACCGCATTCCGGACTGTATGTTCGTTCCGCATTTAACAGGTGCACCACCATACGGTGTATTTAGGATTTTGATATATATACACGGGTCATAACCACAGGGTTGACACAAATAAATTCAACCATTGTCATATTGTTCCCTATTGTAGTATTTTAATAAGTATGACTTTCTAAGATGACAATACCGTTACGAATACTAAAAAGCTGGACTTAAATTAAGGCGTATAGGTACAGTTTTCAATTTGTTAGCCGGCATGATGTAAAACAGCGAATCAAAGAATTCAACTTTATTCATAACTAATATATAGGAGACTGTTGTTGATTAAAAAAATGCTCCATTCCAGGCACTTTTGTTTTCCAAATAATTAATATTACCATAATTGATAAGTTCAAGGTAGACGGGTCCAAACAGAAAACTTTTTAAAGCAGTGAAAACTGTGCTTCTTGAAATCGGCATGACTTTAATCAGATAAAACGCATAGTTATATACTTTAATTCAGTCAAGGACCCACGATATCACGGGTGTGTTCTAGTGTGACTAAAGATGGTAAATCCTAAGACGCAGAATGATGTTCCTACTGAAAATATTTAGGCGCAACTCTTTAAGATTGTTTGTTTTCTTTTGTTAATTGTTTAATTCTAATTGTCATACTTCTCCCTCTTTTACGATAGATGATTGATAGAATTTCACGTAAATATGCAACGGCATAGGTGTTATCAACTGCTATTATAAATCCACCTAACATAAATCAATCGTTTATGTATTTAAATCAAGAACCTTTATAACCAATTTTAAATCATGCAGACAATCTACCTAGTGCTTTATTAAATGAAAACAACACTTTTTGATTTTTTTACGCCCAAAGCTCTTACCTTGATCACATTCATTATTTTAAAAGAGTTTTTAAATATTCGTTCATGAGTGCCTAATTATGTAAAAAATTACCAATACCGTGATCAAATTTGTTGTTGTTCAAAAAGATGATAATATGTTCTTATGGTTCTTGTTACAAAGTTTTAATTATGTTTGAAAAGATACTCTTGATGGGAAACATATTTTCATAAATGAATTTCATAAGACTAATTTTAATATCGTACAAATACTAGTATCATGTTTCATTCTTGAATCGAGGAACGTTCATACAATTTATATTTCTCAGTAAATGGTAGCTATAGTTTTGCGTTGACATTATAGAATAAACTATTGATATACCTCATCGGACTCATATCCTTATACTAAAAAAAAAAGTACGAATCGTTGTGTTCAAATTGAAATATTTCTGCCGAAAACATTTAATGCTGTATATATATATAAACATAACTGATAACTCACAAATTGCTTTATGAAAAAAAAAGTTTACTTTGAAACCTGAAAAGTTGTTTGTTCAAAGTTTTGTTATTTATTTTAATTTCAATTGCCAAACTTTTCACACTTTTAAGATTAATGATTGATACACTTTCGTGTAAATATTTAACGACACAGGTGTCATCATCTGCTATTACAGAATCATCTAATCCGTTTATCTGATAAATGACTCGTCTATTTATTTAAATCTCGAACCCATATAAACAATTTATAATCATGCAGAAAATCTACCTAGTGCTGTATAAAATAAATACATCACTCTTTTAATATCTTATATCCGAACCGCTTACCAGGATTTTCACATTCATTATTTTAATATATGTTTTCAATATTCCTTTCATGAGTACTTAATTATGAAAAAAACCAATATCAAGTTAAATAAAGGCAACAGTAGTATACCGCTGTTCAAACTCATAAATCCATGGACAAAAAACTAAATTCGGGGTAACAAACTAAAACTGAGGGAAACGCATTAAATATAAGAGGAGAACAACGACACAACACTACAATGTAACACACACAGAAACGGACTAAGCATCAGACAAAATCCCACGAGAATAACAAATATAACATCAAAACCAAATACATGAATTTGGGATAGACAAGTACCGTGACACGTCTTATCGCACTCAAAAATAAGAGAAAACAAACGACGCAATGTTAAAATGGAACACACACAGAAACGAACTATAATACAACAATGGCCATATTCCTGACGTGGTACAGGGCATTTTTAAAGGAAAAAATGGTGGGTTGAACCTGGTTTTGTGGCATGCCAAACCTCCCTCTTTTATAGCCATGTGAAATATGGTTAACAAATTATTTTAATGACTTAATTTGATCGTTAGATTTGAGAAAAAAATAAAATGGTAAGTTTAAATACCGTCATCAAGTTTTTTTTCTTCAAAAAGATGATAATATGTCTTTATAATCCTCGTTGCAAAGTTTTTATTATATTTTTAAAAAGATACTCTTGACGGAAAATATATTTTCATAAATGAATTTTATAGATTAATTTGAATACCGTGTAAATACTAGTATCATGTTTTATTCTTGAATCGAGTAACGTTCATATAATTTCTTTTTCTTAGCTATAGTTTTGCATTGACATTACGGACTAAATTATTGATATACCTCATCGGACTCATATCCTAAAATGCATATTTAATACTAAAAAAACTACGAATCAGTGAGTTTAAATTTAATTATTTCTGCCTCAAACATTTTATGTATATATATATATAAACATAACTGATAACTTACAAATTGCTTTATGAAATAAAAATTACTTTGCATGCATGTGGTTCTGAAAAACGTGTCAATGCGATACGCTTATGAACAATTTTGTACAATTTTGTACAGATTTTTCCTGTTTGTGCAATATCATATTTTCGATGCAGTACGCACCTATCAAATATATAGTTTGTATCTTAAAGGGGCATTAGCAGCCTAATTCATGTTCACCCAATTTGTCTCAAATTCTAATATATTGTTTATAACAATGTAAAACATTTTTCCAAAATATCCAAAGTATAAAATAAACAATTTACAGGACATGGTCTCAATAAGATGTAGCTTCGTTTCGTAAGAATTTTAGCCAAGAAGCCATATAATTAACTATCGAGTTGACCTTCTTTGACCATATAAGTGATGTAAACATAAACAGAGATATACATAGATTAAGCAGCTCAAGCTAGATTTTTAAAGGTTTGTTAAATTTTGTTTTATAAATTATAAATTTATGTTTATCGTCGTTTTTCCCTTTATAAGAAATATTATTTGTGGATCGAATTAGTCAATCAAATTATTTACCTTTGTTTCACTTTCATTGTTGATATTCTTTTCCTTTAAGTAACCATACACGGACAATGCATGCGTATTCTATCTCTTTCTACGGGGTTGAATAGGAGTTCACATGAATACGGATTTAATGAGGTCGACTTTTTCACTTGCAAGTGAATAATTCATTATCAATGTTTATTCGCTTTATTTGACAAAATTGAACCATTTTAGCTGATAAAAGCAAATTATTATTTCACTATTTCACTTTCATTAATGAATGAACAAAAACAATCATACTTTAGATTTTTTATATATCTCGTAGCTAGTACCTCTTTAAACTTAGTATTAAATGTTCAATGTTAAAATAAGCTATACTATTGTTATCGCCCGCAGTAACAAACACATACTCTTGTTAGTATTAAACTTGAAAGACATATTACAGAAATCACAATTATGACTGATTTTTAAACATTTGAACGATTTTAACATGTTTAACTTATAATAAATATATCGTTTTACAAATATAGGCTCAACCAAACATATATTATACTTCAAGCTTCATAATGTCTTTCGAAGGTTTAACAATTTTGTTGGTAAGGTAAGACTTAGATGCAAAGTCAATTGTAGACTGCATTTTGCACTCTAGATGTAGTGCAACGTGTCTATTGATTGTGACAAAAAATGCAGAAAGAAGATGCTACTGAAGGTATTTACGGAAAAACCTGAAAAGTTGTTCGCTCAAAGTTTTGTTATTTATTTTAATCTTAATAGCCAAACTTCTCCCACTTTTATGATAAATGATTGATACACTTTTGTGTAAATATTTAAAGGTACAAGTGTATAACATTGACACACCGTATACTGAATAGGTTAGAAATTAACAAAAACAAAAGAGAAAATTACTCACATATCTAACGATAAATTTGAATTTATAAAAAACAATAAAAAGTCATGTCAGTTCTTTTATAAAAAATTCTTGTCAATGTATACAGAACGTCCTACAAAACAAGAAGACAAAATGTGTAAGGAACTAGGCACTCATATAGAAAATTGGGATTTCTTTTATAGTTTACCCTTTTGTTGCACTAAAAACAACAAATTTAGTATGTTCCAGTTTAAGATTTTACATAGAACTCTCGCTACAAATGCATTATTGCAGAAATACGGGTTAAAAGAAACTAACTTATGTAGTTTCTGTAATGAAACTAAAGAAACTATAAGTCACCTTTTCTGGGAATGTATGCTAGTTAGAAATTTGTGGTTAGAAATTGCAGCACTTTTTCTAGTTGAAAATAATTTAACTTTAATTCTTAATGTGGAAAATATTGTTCTTGGGTCAGAGTCTTGGGATATTTCCCTAAACTTATTCACTATTCTGGTTAAATATTATATTTATACATGTCGCTTTAATACTTCATTACCGACTCTTAAAGGTGTCATAGCTATGATTAAAAATTCCTACCAAATAGAAAAAATATCTACCTCCTTTTACAGATCCCCTAGAGCAAGAGAGAAATTTGATAGTAAATGGGAATTAATTAAAAACTTAGTTCACATTTGAGGAGAGATCTTTCTATTTATGTACTTACTTAAGGCTTTATAATAGTTCATGTAGAATTCATAATATGTTGATGCACATCACAACTGGACAGTGATTTGTGTGCATCTTAAAAGTACTATCTATGTTTATTGCTATTGTTATATATATATATTGATATACTAGTTTTTGTTTGATTGTATTTGAATTATCTCCCCTTGACTTAGGTTGACATTTATTATGTGACTCTGTCCAACATGTTGTCCAATATGTTATCTGTTAATGATCTCTGGTGGCCTCTCATGGTACCTCTCATGTTTTACATCACTGTATAGGCAGTGATGCATGTGGCTATAGGAGAGGGCTGATGCAATCATTAACCTTATCAGCATATTCAGGTATTCTAATCCAGAGTGATAAAGGATGTGTATGATCCAGTAGAAAATTTAGAACAATTAGCATAACTAACTTTTGAATTTTAGACTGTTATTGAAAAATTTAATATCATTATATGTATTATGAATTAATTATATAATTATGTATCACAATATATACTTGGTGTATTTTCAGATGAAATAAAAATAAATTACAAAAAAAACAAAACAAAAGGATGTTGTTTAACATATCTATTCAAAATCTAAACATATATAATTAAGATACCTTAAATATCATCATTTATAAAACCACAGACAAAAGCAATTATTGTTTATCAGATAATTGAATTTAATAAGGCTTCTGGCGTATATTGTTTTTGGATTATAATGTGTTAAATTTGTATTATAAATCAAAAGTGTCCGCTTACACTGTCTTCCATTTAGGAACGCCTCTTCCTGTTAAGACTGATTACTAGTACGTGCATTTTGTTCCTAACAGTGTTTAGCACGTTATAACTTTCTCATCTATTTAACTTGATACAAACATTTTTTTATACAAAAAATCCCCCCAATAAATCTATTGTAAATATTTTATTTAAACTTCTCCCACTTTTATGATAAATGATTGATACACTTTTGTGTAAATATTTAAAGGTACAGGTGTCATCATTTGCTATTACGGATTCTTCTTACAAATTAATCAGGTAAATCTATTAACAATTCTAAAAGGTTTATTATAATTCATGCAGAAGTATCTGCCCAGTGCTGTAAGAGTGAAAACAACACCTTATTAAATTTATAACGTCATAAGCACTTATCTTGATTTATTATTAAAAAGCCTTTTGACAAAACATTTTTTTTATGCAATAACATTTGACATTCCAATTGAGTAAAAAAGGTTATTTACATAAATGTAGATCAATTTGTAAGATTATAAATTTGGACAGGTAATACCCTTTGTAAATATTGTAAATCATTAATACTAAAATTCGTGAATTGAATACTGTCAAGTGGTGTTTTATTTTTAAAAAGGTACCTATGACGAGAAATTGTATATGAATTTATAAATTTTACTTTCGCAAACGTATACGAAATACTATGATCATGCCTTATACCTGAATTGAATGACAAATTTCCACTTCTCAATTATTGACAGCTATAATTTTGCATTGACTATAATACCTCGGTGTAAATTAGATATTATTTTTTTTATTTACATAAAAAGTACTTAAAAGTTTATGTACAAAACTGATAATTATCAAATTTGCTTTGTGAAAAAGTTGACCTTGACGAAGCCCATCTGAAATAAAAATATCTGATGATGCAATCATCTGAAAATATTGTTGTTAACATTTTTACATATGTTTCAAGGTAGAGCGGTATCCTTTTTATCGATGCAGTACGAACCTATGGAATATTCAAAACTGAATATATAATATTCATTGTTATTGTTGACTCCCACAGCAACATAAAAAAATAGTTCGTCTCAGTATTTGATTATAAAGATATCATTATATTACAGAAAGCAGAAATGCATGTCTTTTTTTAATAATATAGATTCTATTTTAATACATTAAGCCTTAATCAAACATTAATTTTATGTAGCCCTTCGAATATAAAAATGTATTTTCGTAAGTAACGACCTTGGAGCAAAATAAAATTAAAATATTTCACTTATGGAAAACTGTATTTTGCACTCTAGGGATAGTGCGATGGATCTATACTATGTGACCAAGGATGCTCAAAATTAAGACGTAGAATGATGTTGCTTCTGAAGGTATTTAGACCAAAACTTTAAATATTGTTTGTTCGAATTTTTATTATTTTTTAATTTTCATTTTCCAAACTTCTATCACTTTTATGATAAATGACTGATACCCTTTCATGTAAATGTTTGATGCACATGTGTTATCATCTGCTATTACATATCTATTTAATAAACATTTCTGGTTATTTACTCGTTGAAGGATTTAAACATCAGTCTATCGATCTTTTATTGTAATATATAACTGTTTACAATAAAGAGACACTAATGTGAGTGTTTGATGATATTTGATGTTTGACAAAACGTTATCCATGCAATATCATTTAATTGTTGAATCAATAAGCTATTTACTCAAATGTAATCAATTTGATTTGTAAGAGTATGAATTTGACCGGATAATACCTTTTGTAAATATAGCCAATCATAAACATTAAATTTTAAAGGCATTGTAATGGTAATGAATTCACTATAAATCACCAAACTGTTTGGTAAAATGTTTGTTTAAACAAAACCAAAACATTGCAAGTCATATTTCAAAAAATTGAAATAAGATAGAATACAAAGGCAATAAAAAAAACCTAGGCCGGTTGAAACCATAGCCGGAAATTTTTTCTGCACGAGAAATCAGGTCAAGGTCCGAAACGATAAGTGCAGAAAAACTATATGGCAAGTTGTTATCGGCCTGTTTTTTTGTTACTTTTGTTTTGTATCCGACTTGTTCGACGTTAAAAAAAGAAGTAGTACACTTTGCATTTAAAAGAGTTAGCAAATCTAAACATATTAGAAACTTGAATGGTCATATAACAGAAAATGGAAGTTTCGGTTTGAACACATTTGTTTTCACTTCCCTACAGCCGAGTTGTTTCCACAATAATCTACTAGTAATCACTTTATAAAAAGAATCATTTCATATAAAAATTGAACTTAGTTTTGTACACATTTGAGACTTTTTTAAATATAACTTCTTAAGTACGTAGTGTATAAAAACGATTTTAGAGGTAAGCAAGCTACTAAATTAATTTTTATTTTGGCAACACAAAAAAATGAATAAAATTTAATATAAACAGGCTTGATTTATTTGTACTGTAATTCTGTCATGTAACTTTTATTTTAATGTTATATTATACATTGCCATAAAAGTTCGAGGTTTGGCTAGCCACTAATCCAGGTTCAACCAAACATTTGTTTTCTTAAAATGTCCTGTACCAAGTGAGGAAATAGGCCATTGTTATATTATAGTTCGTTTCTGTGTGTTACATTTCAATGCTGTGTTTCTTTTGTGTCGTAGATTTCCTCTTATATTTGATGTGTTTCCCTCAGTTTTAGTTTGTGACCCGGATTTGTTTTTTTCTCAATCGATTTATGAATTTCGAACAGCGGTATAGTACTGTTACCCTTATTAATCCTTTTTGGTTGACAAAATGCCGGATTTTCATTCCCCCTTAAGTATTTAAAAATCGTACGTTTGTCGCAAAATAAACGAATTCAATATATATGAATTCCATTACAATATAAAAATATCAAAATTATGAACTTATTAGTGAATGAAATGATATGGAAAAAATGGATTTTCTCTTGTTATTAGATATAAATTGGCATATATTTTGGATTTTTGTTTAAATCCAGATTATTTTAATTGAAAAGATAGAGTTTTTAAGATCGATAATATATCGTTAGCTTGAATGATAATGCACCACATGAGCAATCAAGATGTTAATTTGAAAAGCACGTACAAGTGATCAAGAGGTATAATGCACTTTTATTAACTCAACAGTAATGTAGAAACCAAGCAGTCAAGAGTATAACATTGACACACCGTATACTGAATAGGTTTGAAATTATCAAAAACAAAAGGATGTTGTTTAACATATCTATTCAAAATCTAAACATATATAATTAAGATATCTTAAATATCATCATTTATAAAACCACAGACAATAGCAATTATTGTTTATCAGATAATTGAATTTAATGAGGCTTCTGGCGTATGTTGTTTTTGGATTATAATGTGTTTGTATTATAATTCAAAAGTGTCCGCTTACACTGTCTTACATTTAGGAACGCCTCTTTCTGTTAAGAATGATTACTATCACGTGCATTTTGTTCTCAACATTGTTATAACTTTCTCATCTATTTAACTTGATACAAACATTTTGTTATATAAAAAATCCCTCCAAATAATCTATTGTAAAATATATTTACTACTTATCTGTTATATTTGATTGTAGCGAATGCATTTACTTGAACGATACTGCTGTGCCAGTTTGTTGTATTTTTCAGCTTCACGCTTGAACTTTTTGACAGATGTTGATGTCTGAATGGACTTTGTTTACTGAGAATATATGGAGAAAAGTGTAGATTAATTGATAAAAAGACATTTTTATTCCTTGGAATGCTGATAAGACATTAGCAGTGTATGGTTGACTTTTAAGTTGTCTACGTTGATTAGAAAAAATCAGTTTATAATTGACTTATTACTTTAGCGTAGTTAAAATTAGACTTAATTTTTGTTTTTAAATCTTACTTTAAATTTAAAGCTTATAGTTTTGTTATACAAAATCTTGGATGTCGCAGATCCTTTAGGGGCGGTTCAGGGAGACAATAAACGGACTTGGAACTGTCAACCTCTGGCACATATCTCTATCCTACCAGCTCTTTAGTGCAGAGTATCAAATAATTTCATAGGGTTTACTCTTGTCATCATGAGGAATCCCCTCCACTTCTGGTATCAGAAGGGAGGTGTCATCTCCGCAGTATACGTAATTCAGGTTGTTTGCATTTAAAAAATCTGAGCGACTGTTGTTTTCAGAGGTCTGTGTACACAGAGGGCGTTTCTCAGTCCAGTCCACTCTTGCACGTTGGAGGGATGTTTTGACACTTATGTTATTATAGGGTTACCGATAAGCTATTTTCAATCCTTTGGCTATCGGTTTGTTTGTCTTCCTGGAACTGGTTAAACATTTTATCTGCGGCCTATCAAATATCCACAAATAAAATTGAGAATGGAAATGGGGAATGTGCCAAAGAGACAACAACCCGACCATAGACAAAAACAACAGCAGAAGGTCACCAACAGGTCTTCAATGTAGCGAGAAATTCCCGCACCCGGAGGCGTCCTTCAACTGGCCCCTAAACAAATATATACTAGTTCAGTGATAATGAACGCCATACTAATTTCCAAATTGTACACAAGAAACTAAAATTAAAATAATACAAGACTAACAAAGGCCAGAGGCTCTTGACTTGGGACAGGCGCAAAAATGCGGCGGGGTTAAACATGTTTGTGAGATCTCAACCCTCCCCCTATACCTCTAGCCAATGTAGAAAAGTAAACGCATAACACATATTTTGTACATATACTTGTTGTATTATTAGTAATAAATATTATTTATTCTTTCTACAATTTGTATTGTTTGTTTTTCTGGATAATTGACCCCTTTTTGAAGACATTTTGTGATAAGATTTATCAGTTTTTTAAGAAAATGATCCTTGTGTGTATCGTTCTAATATTTTACTGCAATAGATAAGATTAAGCTTACAACATTTAAATATATTAAAGGTTTCAATTTAAACGCTATTTAGTGTTATTTTTTGCGGCTAAGCATTTAAACAATGAAGTAGATAAGTGCCTGAAGTAGATGATACAGTTTAGAGACTAAGGGACAAGTGGTTATTGACCAACTGCGTAGAAGTTACTGTAATCTAAACAATCAATAATTATAATTCTCTTAAAATTTCTACGGTTGTTGCCACATAATCTTCATCAACAGAAACTGACATTTAACACATGTTCTTTCCTGTTACAAAACTTTGAATCTTAAGAAAACCTAAGGATTTGTTTTACTCCAGGAATAGATAACCCTTAGCCATATTTGGCAAAACTTTTATAGAATTTTGGGTTCTCAATGCTCTCCAACTTTGTTCTTGTTTGGCTTTATAACTATTTTGATCTGAGCGTCACTGATGTGTCTTATGTAGACGAAACGCGCGTCTGGCGTATTAAATTATAATCCTGGTACCGTGGATAACTTTTTACAGTCGCTGAGTTATAAATAATGAAATATAATCCAAACATCATAAGGAATGTACACATAAATATGATTTGTTCTTTCATATCCCAGCAGTGTAGTAGTCTTCTGTTATGTCATCAAATTTCTTCTGTTTATCTTTCCTTAAAAATAAATATAAAACATTCAAAAATATGAATTATAAATATACAGCAAAATGATTTTGTTCTACAAGTTCTGATTATTTAAAATTCATTAATTGGCATCAAGCACCACCGACGATTCTTTAATTGTCTAAAATAATCTATTGCAGTAAAATACTAGTACGATACACACACTGTGCATCTTTATTTGGTTTATAATGCTATTAATTCCTGTGATCTTCTTTAAGCTTGTTGTCTGATCGTTTTATAATTTGCAATATTGTAGGTAAGGCGTGTTTTCAGGGATGGTAGTTATCAATTTCTCATGTGAAATTAAATGAAATTTTGGTATGAAATCATTTCCTCCCATTTCCAGAGAAAGTGCACTATTTTTTAGTAAATTTTCCAAATCTTTTTTCCAAACGTAAGATTATTTCAGTAATACTGTAAAGGTCCGGTTTAGCTTTCTGCATCAAAATGTAGACGGGTGTCATAAATGAATCATCTTCGTTTCTTTCCTGGTACTGTGATAGAACAAACATATGTATAACTACACTGTCGATGTCACTATGCTTAAGACTGGGCCATTTTTGCCTCTCCCTTCTTCTGTTTTATTTCATTAAGCTGCAGTTGTTGTTCAAAGCCAGATTCTTTTAGAAAAATTCATCTTATTGGAATGCAATATTGTCAACACTTACATGCTCCATGGCAATCGCATGTACCTAGAAAAGCTTCACTGTCAATTATATTGTTATATTTTTGTACAATGGTAGTTTTGCAATATTGTTTGCTAAAGAAATGCTGATAATGTGTTTGCCCTCCAAGTGCCTCAAACAGCTGATTTTGAGAACTTTTCTGCTTATCGTCTTGTTGTTCAAGATGAGCAATTGAAATATTGGAAGTTTTTTTTGTCGTTTTGCTCTTGTTTCTGCTTTCAAGTCGTCTGGAGTAAAGCCATATTTTTTCTCACAAACAGTCATTGCCCTATCCTTGAAAACTTTATCCAGACTTAGCGCCAGTGTTGATGGATGAAAACCAATTTCTGTTCTTTAGAATAGAAGAATCAGTCTGTTCTAGCCTGCTGTCGTATTTGTATGTTCTGCTTTCAGAATCTTCAAGATTATTCTCAGAATACTGTAACCTGCTTTCAGATATACTGTCTTCTGACTGGTTTTCCCTATGCTTATTCAACAATCGTGAGCGAACTCCTTTAACTCCAAAAAAATGATCTACTAAGGACATTCTAGGTATACCAGACTTCATAGTAGACCTTGGTCTAAACCCTTTTAGAGCATCTCTGTGATCCACTTCGCGCTATGTATCAAGAGCTAGGTGTAAGGCTTTGAAAATTAAGTCACTTTAATCTCTGGTGGAAAGTTCCTGCTGAGTAGTGGGCATGTAGTAGCTGGTTATATGAGGACGAGAGTGAACACTCTGCTTGATACAAAATTAGCATCCCCAGGATAGGAGTTCGATCAGAGAAAAATGATAAAATTATAAAGAAACCGACATGTTTATTTTTAATTACTTAATAAACAATATCACAAAAAATCTTATTAACATGTCAATAATTGTATATCCGGTCAGTTTATGACACCTCGGATGTTTCCGTTCTTACTCGGGTATATAATTAGAACAAAATCTCCCTCTGTAGCAGAGTCGATCTCAACTAATTAACCAGCCACTTACAGAAAAGTCGGTAACATTTTATGTGTAATTATCGTCTTTCGTCCTCTCTCCTTCTCATATAACCTCCTTGGTAAAATCGACAAAACATGGAATTTATTCAATTACATCTGATTGTCTTTTTAACTTGAGAAGAATAAGATTGAAAAAACTGGCGACAAGGAATAATTGTATAAATCAATTCTGGAATACTGCTAATTTTTGCTGCATGGAGGATCAGAACATACAATTACTAAACACTAGAGGTGGGTAACATAAAAAAAAGAAAATAATTTGTCAGAGAATAGCTACAAAATAAGGATATATGTCGGTAAACATCAAACGCTAATAAGTACATACCCCCTATCATGCAAAGTCAGTAAAGTACTTGCCTGCGTTATGAAAACACTGTCAGAATTTTCACTACTTGATACGAAGAGTGCATTTCTTTCTAACACAAACGATGTGAACGGCTAAGCGCGCACATGTTTTGATCATTTCTTTCAAACATACGTTTGCAAAGTTTACACAAACTTTGACAAACTATGCAATCGATAAAGATGCGTCTACAGTTTGTCGTTCGTAGTTTGTTAGTACACACGCTACATTTGTTTCTTACTTGAACTTGATTAAACGATATATTTGTTCTACGTTTGTAAAAATTCTGTTTACCAGCAACATGTGCATGCATAATTGAAAGTTCAAACAGGGTCAGTAAAGACTTATTAAACGTTGTATTTGTTTCTACTTTCGTAGCGTTTAGAAAACATCAACAAACGTCACACAACGTTTACAAAATGTTGGTTAGAAAGAAATGCAGCCGAAGAGAGCGATTAAAAGGTGCAAAGGAAAAGTTTGTGATTATCAAGAAAAATACCTATTATATTTATATTCGCTATGTTTATATTTTGATAACAAATATTTTGAAGTAACCTTTCACGTTGTATACGATAATTTCGATTAGTTGTGATATCTTATATTTGAATTATTGTAAGAAGAAATGTATAAGCGTGTTTTACATGAAAATACAAAATAAAAAGGATTGATTTCTGTTGAGTTTTTGTGTTTTAACGCCACTCGTAAGCCGCGCTTTTGGGCTACTACGTGGCGGAAGCCGGAGTGATAGGAAAACTGACAATCCTAGTTAATTTAGATTGGAGGCGAGTGCACCTGCACGAGCGGTATTCGAACTCGCATAACTAGAAGATTATAGATGCTACAACGTTACAGACACAGAAAAAAACCCCGTAACAAACAAGATTGAGAAAAGTGTAAACAGAACATTTGAGATATACAAATCGATAGACATCACATATACTGAATTTATAACGTAAGCTAGAGTTGATACCGAGGGTTCATGTATTAAGAGCTCAACATAGATAATCGGTGATCAAGCAGAGTTTTCAAGTGCATAGTCGTATTATCATATTATCACTAAAACCGAGAAAGGAGCAAGATGAATTTGTTTACAAAAGGAGCGTACTACAGGAGTTTATTAAAAAAAAATACATTTCCCTGAAAATCATTTAGGTAAATATTATTTTACAAAAAAAATATAACGACCACCTAATATAGCTGTTAAAACAATAGTGAGAGATATGTCGTTCAAGACGTAATCGTTTTTTTGTAGATGAATATATGTTTGAATTCATAGGTTCAATTGGTACAACCTGAACACAGAGGATGCATATGATGTTGCCCCATTTAGAAAAGAAAACGGCAAGCAAGATTTAACAGCTGCTAAAAGAAGACTGTATCCATATATACCACCAACACGTTTTGCCACAGATATAGCTAAAATTTCGTCACAGTGCTTTGCAATGTCAACATGTAAGCAGAAAACAGGATTTTTACTGCAGCCTTCATCTATTAAGTTTTTAGTGTTCCACTCCATTTTTTGGCCAATGTGTCCATACAACCAAGCGAGTATGAAGTGAAAAAGCTTTCCCGCTGTATTTTTGTCAGTGTACGGTAAAACTGCATCAATATTGCCAAATGTAATGCTGCAGATAAGCGTATAATGTATCTAGTAGCTGAATCAATGTTGCTCATCGTTAACAATTTGGTCCATTCTTATGTGTCCTCTGCATATTTCATGTATATAAGCAGATGTAGGATCCTTGCATTTTTATATATATTTTTTTAATCCTGATATCTATGATGAGTTTATTTGCAATGTTCTTTAAAGTAATTATCGCGACTAAGTATTTATACGATAAAGTAGATAAGTGCCTGAAGTGGATGATATACAGTTACGAAATACAAAAGAATTACTTACATTGAAAAAATTTGCGCCATGTAAGAATTACGACAAAAGTGTTGCTTTGGACATATTTTTTTGATAGGGAACACATGTCTTTTTACTGACTGCTTAGCTTAACATAATGATTTAATACTGAAACAAATGATGTGTGGTTGATAACACCCTTGTTAGCTACTTGACATGTATACAGATGTAGATTATATTTAACGTAATATATTGTTTCTTAAATGGTAAAATAAAGTGTATTTTTTTACATAAACTGCATATATGCATAATTCAACAAGGTGCTTGTGTTAATCTGTCAATAGTTGTAGGGTTTACCATTTAAAACCTCAACAAGAAGTTGAATATCAAGATGGATCAAGGTGTGATTTTAGATGACAGCTTAACTGTCTGTTTATATGTGTTTGGTTAATTTACTCAGCACTTGAAATATTAAAGAACGCTTGGTGTTACTAAATTGGGTTGCTACTCTGTTACAAACCAGGACCAATGCAAATAAAACTTAAACTTTTTAGCACTCAGAATATTTGAATTACTTCAGAGAGCTGTCTATTTTATGTCTGCATTCTGACCATGGTTAAATGTATTGGGGATTATGGTTTGATTAACAAAAAGACATGTAAGGAAATCTTTGTATTTTTAAGTCTAAGTAAAACCGAGACTGTTAGTTTCATTTCACTGGCTCACTAATGACATGAATACTTAACATTACGATAGAGTTGATCGATAGCAATGATATTGACGAGTCAATATATTTTGTGTAAATCAAAATACCAATCAAAACAGTTGCTATCATATAATTGTAAAGGAGAAATAAGGTATTTCTATAGTACATATATACGCATATACAAATAGTAATATAGAATATAGTTGTAAGTCCTTTAACATTCTTACTACTAAAAGAAAAAACTTATTCATGAAAATTCCAAATTGATATATGTGATCTAATAGATCGTATGAATACTTGTTGATCAAATATGATGAATGCATTCAAAAAATTTCGTCCTCTAAAGGTTTATGATTGTGTTGCTCAGTTTTTAGTTTTCTGTGTTGTGTTATGTGTACTTTAGTGTTTTTTTTCTGCTGGTTATTTTCTTTTTTAGCCAGGAAGTTGTCAGTTTATTTTCGACACGTGAGTTTGAATGCCCCTTTGGTATCCTTCTGTTTTTCTCGTTTATATTTACGGTCAACCGCAATAAAAATTTCCGCTCAATCGGAATATCCTAGTTTTCGAAAATTAATAAATTTATTGAAAATAAAAAAAAAATTGTCTGCAATTTCAGATACTCATTGAGGATTAAGTAATATCTACTATATAATAATTTTATCTGGGGATTAGCCATATTGGATCTAGGGCAGAATTGTACATTATGAGTGTAGAAACTTTATCTCCCGCCTTAGGCCAAGGTGTGTTTTGGTCAAATAAGGAAATGGATTAGCCAGTTTTTGGGAGGTAAAAATTAAGATCAGATTATTGTATGAACTTGGACATGCAGTCATAAAGTTAATATCTCTGAAAGAAGATCCATCATTTATATGATACTTGGAAAATATTTTGTAACTTTTTGCAAAAACCAACTCATCTTCCACCCAATTTTAATGACAGTTTAAATCCTTATTTTTCACAAGATTGTTTTTATTGTATTTATAGTAGTATTTTACTATTTGTTACTGTAATGTATGATATACTGGTTGGGGCATTTTATTAACCCGACCTTTGCTTTTTAATGTCATTGTAATTTATTTGCTACTATTGATATTGTTTATATGTCATTCTCAATTAATTATAAATTTTGAATAAATTATATTTTGCTCAACTTGAGTTATACATTAACAGCAAACTTAGCTCGATCTCCCTATAGGTTTGTTGAACATCATCTATAGGAACATTGGCCGTCAAAAAGAATATTCACACATTATTTACTAAAAACAAAGATTAATCCAAGGAAAATGTAACTTTAAACGTTATCTATCATGCGTATCCCTAAAAAATTGTAAGTTTAAACAAATTTTCAAATTAAACACATATAAAATCAACCATTCGTTTATAATTAAAGGGGTTGTCATACTATTAAATGAATTCAAGATGAAACAGAACTAATATCATAGATAAAGATAACACTCAGTAGCAAGTACTTAAAGTTGATACTGGTATACATAATGTTTTACTACACTTAAAGACGTAAATCATACCTAAAAGTAAATAAAAGCAACAGGACACCAAGATGTAACTTTCAAGTGATCCAAATGCGATATCCGATCATGTTTAAAATCGAAAAGACAAGGTTATATTATATTATTTCAGGCTTGGTTGCAAGACTGTACCATCACATGTGTGTACGAAACATCGAGTTCTGTAGATGCAATAACCACATATCTGCCCTGATATTTTTTTTCTGCCAGGGGCAAATAACAGTATGTTGACACCATAACCGTTTTAAACAACACTGGTGGGAAAGAAAATCGGTTAACATGACAGTGAAATGTATTAACGAATGCAAAGGACTTTAAGTAAACTCTAAACAAAATCATATAAAACATTCTTAAATTTATGGATTATAGTTGTGAACTGTTTAGGTTCTTCATTATAATTAATGAACTTATTTTAATGGAAAAAAATGTAAATATAATGAACATACAAGAACGGTGGAATAATAAAATTCTCTATAATTGTTTAAGCATTTATATCATACGTCACAAATATATAATAATTGTCCTTTATCATATGGGCTCTGGTATCATCCTTCGACAAATATGAGACCTCCGCTAGTGCATGAGACTGATATCGCCGTTTAAGAAAAATATCAGAGTCAATACGGAAATGACATATAATAATATAATCCACATTTTTTTTTATTATATTATTTCAAAACACAAATAATGTAAACAGTACCAATTTTTCTGCACCAAACGCGTATTTCGACAATGAATGTTATTTGATTCAGTGATGAATAAGGCAAAAGTGTTGATCAACCAAAAGGACCGACAGTATGACAGACAAAACTGGACCATCATGCTTAATTAAAGCCAAACACGCCCCGAACTCAAATAACATTTTTTGAACACATCGAAAATGCAGTTAATGTATGGCTAGTGGTATAATTTTGTACAAATATTTTTTATATATCTCTTCTTTGATAATTGAGACTCTGATTACATTACATAGATTTTTTTTTATATGTAACAGATATTGAATGAAAGTGAAAGATCCGTATATTCTTTAAAAGATGAATTCATTCGAGAGTCTCCCGATCAGAAAAACCCTTCCATAAAACAAATGCCTGTTCCAAAATATTTTTTTTATGTAACTACACATTGAGGTACTGATGGATCGTTGACGAAAACGGAAAATTGGAATGCTCACTTTTGAATTGAAAGTAGACCAAACATTTTACCACCTCGTACTATTGCATGTAAAATAGATCAAAATTAAATTGTTTAAAATTTTATTCACATACATATAACTTGGTAATATAATGAATACAAATAGGGAAATAAATCTGATCAGGCACACAAGTTTAGCTATCTCGTACAATCATTGTTGCTTTTATTAAAGTATTGCATTCTGTACACTTTCTAATTTTTTCACCACAGGACTTACACGTACATAAATGGCGGCATGGCAACCACAACAAATTACTAAGACAATTTCTGCAGACTTTGCAAATAAAATTCTGTACATCACTCTGTGAAGAATCTTGTTTCTCTGAAATATAATAAAAAATAATCATAACTAATAATATGGACGAGTCTTAAAAACTTGTCACAAATGTATTACCACTAGTAAAGTTCTTTTTAGATTGACACTGTCCTTCTCTCTATCTTAATACCATTTATCTTTAGATATTCAAAAAGTAATCTTGTAAGTTTGAAAGAGGATGTCTTAAATAATAACGAGTATCAATACTAACATTTAAATTCTCTCCTATATCATATGCACTTCGGTTTTTATAATATATATAAAATTTCACACAAAACAATCGTATGACTTTTGAACACCGGTATACTGCTGTATATTTACCTTGATTTCCTTGGTCTTTTCTTCTCATAGACATCTTTATGTTTTCTATAAAATAATTGAAATATGATGATAAGTGAAGATTAAATATATGATTATATTTCCATTTAAATCGACTTGCGTGTCATTTTTAAGATTAGATTTGTTTAAAGTTTATTATAATAGCCCAATAAAACATAGATTACCATGATAACGTTATCTTTGAAATGTTTCCCATGTTGTCATGTCAGGGTCTATAGTAGCTCATAATCCTTTGTTATGAAAATGTTTGAAAGCGGTTTGATTTATATCTGATTTCCAATCATACTACATATTCTAATTTTTATATACAAAAATAATAAAATGTCATATGATAGCCAATAAGATAACTATCCACTAAAGGTTAAATGAAGTGAAAGAAAGCAAAAAAAGGCAAGCACGGGGCCTTAAACAATGCGAAAATCCATACTGGTTGCTCGGCTATAAAACATACTTTATAATTCAGATATCAATATAAGCTAAAAAAAAAACTCAGCTATGAAGTCTGATGCATATAGAAATCAAGCTGACATATTTTTAACTCAGCTAAACAAATAGCTTATTATGCACCATTTCAGATTCATTCATGCTTAATGAAGATGTTACGGAAATTTATCATATGTTAAAATTTGATACGCGTACGTTAACCATTGACACTTAAAATGCTTATTAAATTTAACGGATCATTCTACATGTTCGTAATTGGTTCCACACTACAAGTAATATTTATGTTTAAATAAAGATGATATCCCAATTCATTGTATGCATTCTTGCTTAATATTCTCAACATTTAATGTATTAGATAACAGTTAACATAAATATAAGAGCGATCATATAGTTATATATCTTAATTAATCACGTCTACTTACGATTTTGCAACAGTCTAAAATCCGAGTCTTTTGTCATCCAATAACACCTTGTTCTTTATCAATAAATGATCTCCTACTAATGTTTTCACCATTTATTCATAATATTTAAATCCATTCAAAAGCTATCTTAATTATCTTAAGTGTTAATATTATCTTATGTGGGTGGTGCACCATAAAACAGGTGTCGATGCTTAACACCTGACTGAAGTACAAATGTAGTACAATATACCATTTAAAGGACCAACTCTTGACAAACTATCTATCAGTTGAATCATAATATCAAATATCAAAATCTCTTTTCAAACATAATTCATTTTCGGTTTTATGCAGCTATGGGAAAAATCCCCTACTCGTATGCAATAAAAAATATTCTATTTTCGATTAATCATGTTTCATAATACAAAAGATGTTTTCTAGGGATCTAATTATATAATATAATTACAAATAAATAATCAATCCAAACTGATAAGCATGTTGACGAACTATAATTTATTTTTGACGAACTGCATTTTTTTTATCTGATCAATATATAAAATTTCAAGTGCCCATTTTATTTTGATAAAAGTAGCTGTCAGTGAGTAAACAAAGGTTTAACAAAAAGAGTTACAAATTATTGATTTGTTTTAGACAAGAGAATTTGATATATCATTCTTTTAAATGCTGTCAATAAGAATAAGTTTACGATAAAAAAGAAATATGAGAATGCGTTAACTAAATAATGTTCTTCAAGTACACAGTTAGAATAAAATATTTGAAAAGTGAATACAAATATGACAGTTTTTAACACCGGTGGTTGTTTGTTGATTAATATATATCTCAACACAAAAACATTTGTTTGCACCTGTCCCAAGTAAGAAATCTGGTGTTTAGAAGATGTTGTGTGTTTATATGGTTCATTATAAGTGTGTCTCATTTGTTATTTTTATACATATTAGACCGTTGGTTTTCCGTTTTAAGGGTTTTACACTAGTCGTTTTATGGCCTTTTAAAGCTTACTGTTCGGTGTGAGCCAATGCTCCGTGTTGAAGACCTTTCTTTGAACTATAATGTTTTTTCTTTTCAAATTGTGACATTGATAGAGAGTTGTCTCATTGGCACTCATACCACATCATCTTATATCTAATACATGGCATTGAATTTTGGTCTTTACCAATGATCATACAGTGATCTATTGTTGAGTCCGTTCATGTCATTTAACATGCCATTATTTTGTCTAGCAAATTAGGTGAATATTATATACTTGAAATAGATATGCCAACAGGGAAATACATGTAAAAAAACGGCACATCAAAAATATATGAAGTGTTACATACCACAGTCATTTTTTGGACATTCACACAAAGAATGGGCATACGGGTTCCTTGATAATGGTTTCAAGTCACAACGCCATATATGTGTATGCAAAAGTCAAACAGAAGATGGCAAAGAGATTTTGTGAAACAAATATGTCAAAGACAAAATGACAAGGCCATGACAATAAACGACAAAATCACAAACATAGTTTGAAGAGCGATATACAATTCTGAAATATGAAGAATGAGCAACGCCAACCCCACCAGAAAAACGAAGTAGATATCAGGATCATTATTGCGGTAGGTAGACTTCTGTCGCGTGTGACCTTAACTCTCTATAAATGTTCACATCGTTTGTCAGATAATGTATCGTCACATTGTAAAATTCAAAAGGTAGTCTTCTTCGCCTGTCAAATTAATTATTTCAGACTTTACAGATGTTAACAATTTTTCCCCCTTTAGTGTAACGGTTAAGAAAAAGATAAACGATGTATAACGCATAGTTGTGTTGAATTGATGTCAAACTGTATGCATCGGGTTCAATAAGATAAGCAATACGATCATTACATTTGTGGAATGAATAAATACCAAAATAAATGATTGGAATCGTTATATTTCAAATACAAGTAGATGCATTCCTCATTAGATTGATTTAGTATTGCGGTGTTTTACTTTTATGTTGATGATATATTTGATTTGATTAAGATTGTTTTGTACGTCAAAATGCAAAAAGACAACAACCCTTTTTTTAATGTAAGACGTATTGCAATAAACTCCAATGTAAAGATGATATAAATGACTATATATTAGATAATAACAAGGGTCTTAGGGTTATATGAAAGATATATAAATGCGTTACAAGCAGCTAATAAATATACGAAAACAAAAAATACCATAAAGTATATGCCGTTAATTTCCTTCATATATTATCACATATTTGCTTACCTTTATTTGACTATGTTTTTTGAAAGACAATTCTGTTATCGTTGTGCAAACGATCATAAGTATATTAAAAAGTAAAATAAAAAAGACTGGTCTCCGAGGAAAATTCAAAAGGGGAAGTCCCTAATCCAATGGCAATATCAAAAGCTCAAACACATCAAACGAATGGGTAATATCTGTCATACTTCTGACTTGGTACAGGCATTTTTTCATTTATCGAAAAAGGCGTATTAAACCTGGTATTATGACTCGCTAAACCTCTCACATTGTCTTCATACTACTGACAACTATTGTGAAAAGGGCGAATTTAGAAAGTTCGACAAAACCCCGACTATTCATCTTCTTTCTTGTGTTTGTCCAAATGGTTTTTGTCTGACTCTAAATTTCTTGAATAGAAAATCTTTGGAATTCCTTGTTAGTACTTTGCCTCCATTCAAAAGTCGGAGGAAGGAATGGACAATATATTGCTTTCACTTTACTGAATGCTACGAAAAAAATCTTGTTTTTATTAAGTCGAAAAAATCATCTTCTGAATTATTTACACCATAATCTTGAAGAGTCGTTAGCTACGATACATAAAGCACATTTGATTTTTGTTCAATTAATAATGAAACTGAAATAGTAAAATAATCATTTTCTGTTTGAAGCATGTTTGGTGCAATTTTTTACAATACATGTAAGCTAAGAAACATCGCTAATGATTTATTATCATGTTAGTGAACAATTCGACCTCATTGGATCCGTATATATATATATATTCATGAAACTTCAATTAACCTCTCTAGCGAAAAGTTACGATTGATTTTTAAGTGTTCAGTTAATAAAAGGAATAGAATGTCAACATTGAAAGTGAATAAACTCATCATAGATACCAGGATTAAATTTTGTTTTTACGCCAGACGCGCGTTTCGTCTATTAAGGATTCACTAGTGACGCTCGAATAAAAAAAAGTAAAGTGCGAAGTTGAAGAGTATTGATGACCAAAATTCATAAAAGGTTGGCCAAATACAACTAAGGAAATCTACTCCTGAGGTAGAAAAGCCTTAGTTTTTCAAAACTTTGACATTGTTCTACACATTTAATTTAGAAATATGACCACATCAATGATAATTCATGTCAACACAGAAGTGACTACTGGACTGGTGATACCCTCAGGGAATTAAAACTCCACCAGCAGTAGCTTCGATCAAGTGGTTATAAATAAACTTATCATAGATCCAAGGATTAAAATATACTGCTTTTCCGTTACATAATTAAGTATTACAAATACATATACGTTTTAAATAATAACAGTATCTTGGAAAGACCTAAAATCAAATCAAACCAAAGGGCTTGCGTTGGATAATGGAAAATTATTCTTTCTCGGGTATTTATTCTCAGGTAGCTAGTATTATCGGAATCAAGACCATTGTATTTAGTCTCCACACAGCCCTCTATCTATACTGCTCCTTTGTCTGTTATTTAATGTCAGTAAGCTAGTTTTATCAAAGTACTTGCCACTTGTAATTTGAATACTATTTGTCACTGGCTATTTATGTTACAACCTGATGACATATATTGTTCATTAAAAACGCATTCCTTTATATCTGCTCTTTTATTAAAGATTTTAAACGAAAGGTTGCTAAGCTTAAAACTTAAGCATGGGATAGTTTTATGGTGTTATATAAATTATTGTCACAATAATATTAATAAATTGAATTTACTCATTGATTGTTGGTGTTTAACTTCAGTTAGATTTCGTGCACATAAAATCAATCTAAAGTTGATCAACAATGCAATATAAATAATATAAGATCTAACTTTGATATCAAAAGACAAGTGAACATAATCGTAATCAGACAGATAACGTATCCACGAGATAGTGTCACTAGACGGATTTTTTCACACAGATGATGAAATTAAAATCTATTTACCTGTATGGTTTGTACTAAGTGATCATAATACTAATTACGACAAGAAATCTTACGATAATAAAACTTAAATATTTAATTCATAATGAGGAAATTTAAATAACATGCATAATAGATAAATGTTTGCTGAAAGTAAATATCAACCAAACATACCTTTGACGCAGTGCATACTCACAGTATTTGACATTCTAAAATTTGACATCCCATCTATTGTCAAACAAATGCAAAGTTAAGATTAGTTATCGCTTTTTTGTGCACTTTTCCTTTGATCTTTTTTTGGCGAATGAGATATATTGTTATACGAAATAGGGTGGCTAAAATGTTTAAAATGGAATCAACATTATACATGAACATCATTGATAAAACCTCTTAAGCACAACTTAACAAATAATATTTTGGATTTCAAGTTAGTACCCTGTATTTATATCTAAAATCTTCATCCTTTTCTTTTCATTTACTATTAAATAAAATCAATACCAAGACATATGCTAGATATAACTCAAAACCTTATTGTTAAATACTATACAAAAACTTAAAACGGTTGAATGAACAGTTATATTAACATCATCATAATCAATTTCACAACAATCTAAAATATTGAATAAATTGATGGATTAAATGCTTGTGTCTAACGCCACTTTCATCGCTTTTGACTTTGTCTAAATTACCCGTCTGATGAGCAAAAAAATGTACTACTAGAAAAAAAGCTACAATGCACATCATCAATAAACTTTTGCTGCATTTCTCAATAAAATACAATATGAACAAGAGATGTGGTCTGATAACTAATGAGACAACTATCACACGAAGGTGAATATACTTAATTATAGTCAACGGTACGTTCAACAAAAACAAAAAATCCATACCGTATTCTTGGTTATAAATCATGTAAGGCCCCTACATGAAACATATAAAAAAATCAATTGCAAAAACTAAGAAACAAAACTATACCAAAAAACTTCAAGTAAAAAAAAATGGCACACATTAACAAAACGACAACTACTGAATGACATGCAACCGTAAAGCAAGTATGATATCTATAGATCTGAATTTGAAACATTTGCTTGTGTGGGGAGACTCAAGCATTCGTGTGTTTCAATCTTTGAATTGTGGGAATCATATGACTAATGAACATTTGTCATAAATTCTCACAGACCTGCTTGAACCTTTTACTTCAGGAATAAGCCTTTTTAAAAAAGTTCGTACAATGAGAACCCACACATGATACACACATGTGATGGTGATGATTATGATGCAATCTGTGCCTATACACGTAATAAAGATGATAAACAACGGAAGTTCCTACAATATATACTTCAAGACCATATTATTTCTAAAGTTGATAAGGAATATTTTTCAAGTTGAACGTAGTCTTGCTTCTTCCTATGATCTTTATTTAGAAAAAAGCACGAGACGTTCTTTGACGTAACATTGTCTCGTCAACTTTTTGCACAGACACTGGCACATTTAAAAACTGTATGCTCTTGAATACTTAATGAGTTGGAAATGTATATCCCTTTTTCAGGTGAAATTAGTATAGTAATACCAAGCTTAAGGTTTGAAAAATTTACCTGTAGATAGTTTGACAGAACTCCGACTCATTTGAAAAGAAGAAGGATTCCTGAAAGGAAAAGCGAACAGTTGGTTACCATATGAAAGCCGACATTGTCCGATTTTAAGTTAGTATTACCTAAGGTATGTTGCATGTCTCAAGTGTTCGTATAACATCGTCCCTCGTAGATAATAAATGGCTTGTACCCATTAGTTGCTGATTTAACATTAATAACTACATTGAATGATGTGCATGTTATCAATTTGATCTCCTTTTTACCTTGGTCAACAAACAGATTGATGTGCATTCTTGTGATAATCAAATTCTTTTGATGTTAAATAACATAACATAAATTATCAACATATTGGAAGCACTGCATTGACCTGTATTCACATACATGGGAGGAGGTATCACACTAAACTATACAAATTACACCTTGTTAAATACTTGATAAGCATCTTGAGTCAGTTAAATATTTTTAACAGTCAACATGACAGCGTATGTTAACGCCTTCTTTCTCGTTGATTGACATTGAAATTTACGTTGACTAATAATATCCGCAAGCAGTGTGATTGTATCATTATGTTTTAAATATAATTGAAAATAGAGCCATGGTATTACCAACTTACAGCAGTGAGTATAATTATGTAACATTATCGAATGTTAATTGTCGTAAAGATTTATTTCAAATAAATTTGTTCAAGCTTACAATTTTATATTAAGGTGAGAACACATTTTCGGCTTAACAATATTTTTAATTTAAAAAACAACATTTTTCAGGTAGAAATGATCTGTTGGTAAAGCTTGCAAGTGTTAAGAAGTATAACACCACGAAATGCATTTATTGTGGATCAAAGAATTGTGCGAAAAGATTGGGATGTGGTATACACGTTATATGTCCTGCGTGTCTTCAGAAAGAAATTATTTGTGAAATATGTTGTTTGAAGATATGATGGAGTTACTATTTGAAAGTTTATATTTGCTGGATTTAACTTGTGTAGCATTTAAAGGATTTTCAGTGGACATATATTTGTTATCCTGATTAACTTGTTTGGTCTACAGCTTGAGATGTGAAATATTCGCTTTCCTTAATTGACTGCATTTTTCAACTCCTTTATACAGAACAGAATTTATGTATCGTGACAAAACCTGATACAAGTATTACAGTCTTAGTTAATAACTGTATACAGGTGTCAAATAGTAGCTAGATTGTTTGTCTTACGTAACCTGGAAACGTGAACTATTCACTATCGTTTTGAATAGTACGATAGTCCGTAAGAATTATGAATTAACAGATAACTCTATGACTTATTATATCTAGTGAAATGTTTGTGTTTATTTTAGAACTGTTGAACACATAAGATGTCACTTCTATGTTAACATTTTTATCATGCGTTGTTATGTGTTACAGTCTATTCGATTGTTGATTTTGCTTCCATGTTGCTGAATACCAATATTGATCTTATCGAAAGCTACTAGTTTCTTTTTATCATACTATTTATAAAATGTAATTTGTTTGTTTTGAACATCATACGATTTATGTATTAACAAAACACATTCATGACATAAACTTATCACCTTGTTAGATATTTTCTTGATCATGTTGATAGAATATAAACTACATATGCATGTTGGAATTAAGAGTTTCTCTGAGTTTTGTTTCATAAATAGAAATGATTTGAGCTTACTTTTATCAATGAGCCCTATGAAAACCCGAAGTACTTTATTTCTATCTGACACTCACTGCGCTTTGTTAGCAGTTCTGCTACATTTCCTTGATTAACGACTAGTACTCAAGATATATTGCTATAAATAGTATATGTGAGATATGCCGTTCATATAGCCGACACCTTTAAAGCGATTACATTTTGCACACAAGGGACTAAGATTTCATAATCTGCAAACAGTACTTAATATGAAACGGAATAGTATAAGAATGATACGTGTTTAAACAGTTTAACATTTGACTGCCCTTTTCATAATTGAATAGATCAAGTAACGCTTTTTGTAGTGTAATGTCATTCCTTAATGAAGTAAATTATGTCTTCATCGAAATGGTATTGTAGTTTAACATTGTTTAACTAGCAAGCGAGTGGAAAGGACCTTTGAAAAAGTAACACTTTTTAATGTATTATGTTTTTAATAACTTCTTCAAATACGTTTAAATTCATTAAACCATTTTCATTCTATAAATTTATATCCAACTGAAATGAAAAATTGCTTACTTTTGCTGATAACCTCCTATTGTTTAAAGTGTTATTTTTCTGTGGTTGCAATACATAAAATTGTATTTTTTTAATCAAATATCAAAACGTTAAACTAATAACAGACATATACTTTACAAATCGTCAAATCAGGAAAAATAATCGTATTATCTAAATACTTCATTAAAAGAAATAAAAGCTTTGGATTTCAAAAATTGTGGCCACGAGCATCCCTAAATGACATGTATTGTCGAAATGCGCATCTGGTGCAGGAAAATTGGTACCGGTAATGTTATTACTACCACTAGGTCGATGCCTCTGCAGATGGACTGTTAGTCCCCGAAGGTATCACCAGCCCAGTAGCCAGTTCTTCAGTACTGGCATGAAAATACGGATTTTTTGGTGTCATTAAAATTTGCTGTTACAAACTATTAGAAATGATTATAAATTAAGGAATGTACCTTCCTCATGCAAAGCTCTGATTCCTTTTACATATTTGACTATACTTTTTGGACCTTTTGGATTTTAGCTCTTCATCTTTTATACAAGCTTTGGATTTCAAATATTTTGCCCACGAGCATCACTGAAGAGACACATGAGACATGCATTGTCGAAATGTGCATCTGGTGCTGATTATCTTCGAACTATTCAGAAATATGTACCTTACAAGATGCGGAATCAAGTTCAAATATCATTATTTTTCAATCATTTGATCAATAATGAATGAAAAATTATTCGATGTTCAAATCAAGAAAAAGAAAAAGAACCAAATTACGTAAAAGAACTCAGAGATAATTGTAAGAAATGGGGATATCGAAAGGGTAAGGTTATCCTGATATGCATGCGTCACCCGCCATGTTAAACCACACTGAACTTTTATGTCACAATCGGGAATAGAATCACTATAAAAAACGATTGGAGTATGAAATTAAAATTGCGAATGGAAATGGGGAATGTGTCAAAGAGACAACAACCCGACCAAATAAAAAACAACAGCAGAGGGACACCAACAGGTCTTCAATGTAGCGAGAAATTCCCGCACCCGGAGGCGTCCTTCAGCTGGCCCCTAAACAAATATATACTAGTCCAGTGATAATGAACGCCATACTAATTTCCAAATATGTCCATAAGACAACTCTCCATAATAGAACAATGACGTAGATGTCAATTAGCTCAAAACTCAAAACGCAAAGTCAGCTTTGAAAGGCTTCAAAATGACAAATGTAAAAGAATTCAAACGAAAATAAACTAACAGTATGATTTATGTACAAAAAAATAAAAAGGAAAATAACGTGATATCCATCCAACGAACTACAGTGTTCTGTATATGAGTAGAAGAGATACGATTTCAAGAGATTGTGCAGGATATTCTATTACTTACAATTGATCCAAGTAGAGAAAATGATTTATTTAAATATATGATTTTTTTATAATATATAATATATATAGGTAAATTGGAGTTTCTTTCTCACTTACGTAATTTTGGTATTGACTTCAATGTTTAAATGTTTACCGACTATGTTCTTCTTATAATGAGCCTTACTTGGTTGAAAGATAAACATAGTTGATTAATATTATTAAATAATTCCTGAACAAATTATCAAATATACCAGGTTTATAATTTTGTAGGCGTTCTGTCTACAAAAGACTCGCAACTGACATTCGAATATACATATGATTGTTAAATAAAAATCGTTTGTGCGACAAACTTAATTTAAACATTTTATATAAGTATTAAGATAAAAAGTGTAATTTTAACAAAAAACTAATTGAAACTAAGAGATCAAGAAAGCAAATCTTAGAACATCATACAAAACGTTTAACGCGCAAATATTGACCTAGAATAAATAATATAACTCCTTTCTTATTTAAACAGAAGCATGTTATAATATTTGTATCGGGTGTTCATTTTAGTAGTTGATCTAGTTATTGTGATAGATATTCTGAAATACCTAACGTATTCACCGACAATAACATTCTTTTTCATATTTAATTAATAATAGTACAGGACTTTAAAAAAATGGTTATCAACTAAAATCAGAAAGTGCAATGTAATATGTAGGTGATTAGCTGACGAGAGCAACTGTTCTGTATAGTTGTTCTCATAACCAAAAGCATTAATATTAATCTAATAGAAATGTTTTTGGCAAAATTCTCAAACCTTACACAGTATAAAACTAAGACTGGCGTCTGTTGTGGCTGAATTAGAGGAAAGGAAATTAGAGGTATAAATATAATACAGTATATCAATGGCAAGTATCTGTAGAACGATTTGTGATATCCACTTTAACGACTAATTATAAATCTGCAGGTGTACTTTTGACTTTTAAATACCATTGTAGTCAATATAAAATATTTGAATCAGATATACATGGGACTTGAAATGTGAACCACGAATATTCTCTCACATGTATTTTCGTTCTTTATGAAATATTGTAAAGGTATTTAAAACATATCATATGTTTGTCAAAAGATTCTATAGTCATGATGATTCAAAATAAGCAATAAATATAGATAGAGACTATGCATACTGTTTCAGTTATTGTATGGGGTGTTTTTACTACAATTAGTTTGGTGAATAGGGACTGCGTTTTGTTATAAGCCTTGTTTTTTTTTAAAATTAAGTGTTAATTTAATGTTTTATTTGTTTTCAAATATTTTAAAAAGATGATAAATGCATATACTTTTTTTGATTGTGTTTCATGAACTTGACTACGGATGTCACATGTGGAACAGGGGATCTGCTTACATGTAAACTTCAAGAGCACCTTCGATAAACCCCGATTTCTTACTGGATATGTTTTGCCCAGCTTTAAGTTTTTTATGTTGTGTTTGATGTACAGTTATTGGTCTTTCATTTTTTCCCTCTTTTAAAATACAAAATCAATATGTATATGCTTATATGTTTTGATATGCTGGGAAAATATTCAACATTGTAGTATGTTCGGAACTTTTGCTGTGATTTGACCAGTAGATCTATAAGGAGACAAAATATTTTCTCAGTATATTATAAGTTAAAAATATGAACAATAGTATTGAATCAATTGATAACGTTGATGATACTTATATTTGTATTAGAAATCTGAAGTATTTAAAACTTCAAATGAATGAGGCCAACGTATGTTGTGTGAATTGATAGAATTAAAACACATGCAACCATTGTAAAAATTGTGATGAAGTACACAACATAAAGCAGATAAGCACTAGTAAAGAGTGAAATGAAAATGGCTAGAAAGACAATATTAAAAGATGCTCGACAGCTAAAAAGAAAACAGATGTAAACCTGGAAAGCATTATAAGTGACCTTTTTATTCATAATTGATCGATTTATGTAATTGGAATAACCCTCGGCTTTATTAATATCACCGAAATACCGTTCTAATTATAACCTTACTATAGAGATATGATAGGTTTTGCAAACAATAAAAAGTAAAACTAGGGTTGTCAAAGACCTGTTGGTGACCTTCTGCTGTTGTTTTTTTCTATGGTCGGGTTGTTGTCTCTTTGGCACACTCCCCATTTCATTTTCATTTTTATAATAATTAAACTTCAATTAGAAAAAAAGGCTACTCATTCACCTCTGTATATTTATAAGATTTATTGAGGCTACATTGACTACTTATAATATTAATTAACATGTATTCAAAAATATCTACAACTTCTGTACAGCTAATATGTATTTTATCACACAACATAGAAAACTAGCCGAAATAAATAGCTATTACGTTTCGTTGTCTACTGTTAATATAAAAGCACATCAACCACGTCAAGGATTACATAGCAGATTTGTATTGACTTGCCTTTGATGCAAGTTGCAGAACGAGAGAAAGCAAATATAAATCGCCTTAGCAGCGTTGACCATGAAAAATATTTGATGAAAGTTTTTGTTTTAGGAGACTTGAATACGTTATACCTTGTATGCATACCTTATGTTCGGAAGTTTCTGTTTGTTATTTTATCATATCACTTGACCCAAATTTCAGGTTCGCGGACTCCATTTAAAACTGTTTATTTGTTTTTATCATGTTAATTATTCATATTTTTCGTGTAGAATAACTACATATAAAAAAGAAGATATGGACAGGTATGATTTGCAATGAGACAACTCTCCACAAGAAACCAAAATGACAAAGACATTAACAAATATGGGTCACCATACGGCCTTCAATAAGAGCAAAGCCCACGATGCATTGTCAGCTATAAAAAGTCCCGAAATGACAATGTAAAACAATTCAAACGAGAAAACTAATTAATGTACAAAATATTAACGCAAAACAAATGTGTAACACGTAAACAAACGACAACCACTGAATTACAGGATCCTGACTTGGCACATACATAAAGAAATTCTAAAGAGCTTCTAGACAATTTTTAATCTCGGTCTTTTTCTGAATTAAGTTCTATCAAAACTTTTGAATTTTCAACACTGAATATCACAATTCCCCATGTGAAATTGAAAATTCGCCTGAAAGAAATAATCCACAATGCCTTTCAAAAAAAAAAAAAAATAAAATAAAAATGGTACATATAGCATACGCTATTAATTTACTATTTTCGGATATCATAAGGCATATTTCGTTAATAGTGACAAACAAAAAAGTAAAACATGCTACACAGAAGAACAAGTGATCAGTATGCTGGAGTTTCTTATCGACAACATTTTTGTTGAGTTAGGAGGTAGACTTTTCCAACAAATTGTCGGCATTCCTATGGGAACAAACTGTGCGCCTCCTCTTGCCGACCTCTTCTTATTTTCATATGAATCGGAGTTCCTTCAGAAACTTGTCAATAACAAGAGGATCACAGAAACCAGATTATTTAATTTCACTTTCAGATATATTGATGATGTTCTTTCCATAAACAATCCGAACTTTTCTGATTGGGTTCCATTAATATATACCTCCGAACTAGAAATTAAAGAAACAACAGTCAAGGCTTCCTCCGCCTCATTTAAAGGCTTATATCTCAAATTTGATTTATACAGTCATCTCAGTACCAGAATCTATGACAAACGAGACAATTTTAATTTTGAAACTATAAATTTCCCCCACCTAAGTAGCAATATACCAACTTCACCTGCATATGGAATATATTTTTTCCAACTTATTCGATACTCAAGAGCTTGTAGCTCCTACTCAGACTTTGTAAAATGTCATCAGTGTCTGAGCAAATGTTGATGAACCAGGGGTATGTCAAAGACATTCTCGTCCTTTTTCTAAAATAGTTCATCGGAAGGTACCAAGACCTTGTTGGTAAATATTCCGTATCAACTTCACAATAATACATGCTGGTCTTTATGTTTTTTTTTTTGCGTACTGCTGTTGTTTATCATCTTAACAAAGTGTTATATTGTTCTATTGATCTATTATTAATATTACTTTTACTGTTGAATTGTTTTATGTTATATCCAATTAACGCGGCTCGGTACATCCCGTCAATGTGTTTGTATTATCTTTCATTTTTTGCTGGTGTGTTTTGTGCATGCGATTTTTTTGTATTTCTTTGGTTCTTATAACGTGACTCTGTACTTTAAAAGATCCTCTCAGTATGATATTGTTCTATTATATGTCATTATGATATATTTCTTTTATTATTTAGAAAATACGTTGTACCACAAACGTCAAAACTATTCAATGGCGTATTGGAATGAACTATTTGTGGATTCTTAAAAATTCTATATATCTATTTGACTATTTTAAATCTCAGTCTTTTTCAGAAATTAATTCTTACATGCTTTTGATTTTTTAACCCTGTAGTGAACATGCCCGTGTGTTTCGTATATACTGAAAATATAAGAAGAAGAAGATGTGGGATTATTGCCAATGAGACAACTCTCTACAGGAGACCAATTTGCACAATTAACAACTATAGATCACCATATAGTCTTCAACAATAAGCAAAGCCCACATCGCATAGACAGCTATAAAAGGCCCCCAAATGACAAATGTAAACGACAAATGTAAACAATTCAAACGAGAAAAAAACTTTTTGTGCACATACCCCTAAGCCGTCTTTTTTTATATTTGAGTAAAAACCCTCCATCAATGACAGAAAATTGATTTTTTGCATTTTATAATTTTGAAGAGATTAAAGAAATAGAAAGAACCTGTAACAAACAGCCAAATTAATCAGAAGTAGACGAAAATATAATTCTTACATGAAAATATGTTTTTGTTACGTGAGGTATTAAAATCAATGAAAGATTACAAATTGTATAAACATATGCAAACTCATCTAATACATCAAGTTCATTATGTCAAAACGGTTTGGTGTATAATTTCAATGACAAAATCAAATGACGGTTGGAGAATCATATCTAAATCATGCCTTTAGAGATATTTTAAAAACATTCGTATTTCTTTCAACTATTGTAACGATTACAGATTCTAAAACTTGACAAAGAGGCGTATAAGAAAGAACACTTTAAGGCTCATATTGCAAAAGTTACATAGACACATAAATTGAATCATCTACGATTACAGAATCTTAAACTTGGCAAAGAGGTGTATAAGCCATAATGCGTGTTGAAAGAAAATACAGAACAAACATTTATAATTTTTGTAATACTGGTGTCGAATGACACTTGTGACATTATTGTGTAAAAGGTACTGCTACTGACAATTGATCTTTATTCAGCGAAAAGGTGTCCAATTATATTTGTATTCATCAATGACGACGCATATAGAAATATAGTTTGTCAACATGAATATGACAAATGCTATCAAATGGACATATAATTTACACCACAGTTTCGAATTCTCAAACACTATTTTAATTACGCCCTGTTGAGAAGCTCTGGAGTACTGTTACGTATACCCAGATAAAACATTGTCGATAGAGGCGTTGTCTTTTCGTGGGGTAAAAATCTGCTCTTTTACCCTCTCAACTATGTTATTCACTGTTATAACTGTTTATTGTCATTCAATCCAAAATAACAGCCTATGATGTCGTGTACATTTATGTAACAACCATCCATATCAAATAAAGTGCAGAATCGATCAAGCGTCTCTATGAAGGGTAATGACGGCTTTGCAATGGGAAACAATTACCCCCCCCCCCCCTTTGTGCATGTATTAACCAATCAAAATCTGGCATTTTGACTTGAAGATTAAAAAATATTACCTGTTAAATGCTTCTATAGATTTTGATAAAACTAACATTCCTACAACACAAAAAAGACTCGCAATAACGCAAATGATATGATTTATTGTTAGTGTTTAAACGCCACTTTTAAGCACCTTTTTGTCCTATGGTAGAGCGGCTAGTTTCGATCAGTCTCAACTTGGATCAGTCGTGACCAGTCTCGACCTGTATCGACAATTAACTACGTTGTACATTATATATTGATAGATCGCAGAAAATTCCAAATCATTTGCTTTTTTCTTGTGTCAAATTAAAGGATTTTATCAATTGGTGAAATAGCTAAAAGTTGTGAGTTTACATTAAATTCAGATAGTCACTTTTAATACTCTGTAAATCAACCTTGGTCAATATACAATTAATTCCGATTAGATGATTCAGACTTGTTGAGACTTAATTTAAAGGTCGCTACTAACCCCTTATCAAATGACAAAACAAAACACATCAAACGAATAAATGACAAATTTCATATTCCTGACTTGGTACAAGTATTTGGTATCGAGTCTTAACAAAGCAGTTTAAAGCAACTAAAGATCATCATATGCCCTTCAACAAAGACCGCAATCAAAATTATGTAATTACTATATAAGGCCCTGAACATGGCAGAATATGAAGAAAAAAACAACAAAAAATAAACAAACAAAAACAACCAAAAACATTCTCAAAGAACAGGACTAGTTTATTTGCAAAATATTAAACGAAAATTAACACACAGCAATAATCGAAAACAACGGAAGTAAATGCTCTTGCATGAATTATGACGGACACACGAACAGTGTGGTGAGACAGTTGTTGAAAATCACAACATGAGAAGAATTGTAAAAATTAACTAGATTTGTAATTGCTAGCAATAACGGATGGCACCCTCGTCCCCCCATTGCCAGGCGAGCGGCAGCCATTTTTGGAAATTCCAAAGTCAAAGAAGGCATCTACCCTTGCAAGTTATCATTTTTGCAAAATTTCATTAAGTTTGAAGCATTTTGAAATTTTGGACAATTTTGCTGTTTCCATGGTTACGGCGGCCATTTTGGAAAATCCAACTTCAAAATGCAACTCCGCACATGTCAATCACTATTCCTGTAAAGTTTCATCCAGTTTGCAGCACTTATTTTTTTTTGGAAATTTTGAACATTTGTGCTGCAACCATGGTTACAGTAGATAATTCCAAAATTCTAAAAGCGTACATCTCATTGCCACATGTCATGTTATATATCATCACAGTTTCATTGACTTTGGTGCACTACTCTCTGAGAAAATGCTGATTTTATGCATTTTTCCATAGGGTCAATGCAAAACTTGGCCCCAGTTTCCATGACAACGGCGGCCATTTTGAACTATCCATATATTGTCATGACATCTTGGCATACTGGAGAACATTTTCATAAAGTTTCATCCAGTTGGATGTTATAACGAAAGAGTTAGATTTTTTGATATTTTAGCTGTTTCCATGGTAACGGCAGCCATTTTGAAAATTCCAAAGTCAAACTGGAAATCAGGAGATGCCAGTTAACATTCCTGTGGAGTTTCTTCCAGTTTGGACTACTTTGATTTTTTTCGCATTTGTGCTGTTTCCATGGAAACGGCGGCCATCTTTTACCATTCCATAGCAAGGTGCACAACTTCAAATGGGGTTCCTCATTATATTATAGTTCCAACAATATTAGATCACTCAATTCTAAGAAACACGATGGACAAAATGTGTGGAAGAATAATAAAAATAACTAGATTTGTAATTGCTAGCAATAACGGATGGCACCCTCGTCCCCCCATTGCCAGGCGAGCGGCAGCCATTTTGGAAATTCTAAAGTCAAAGAGTGCATCTACACCTGCAAGTTATCATTTTTGCAAAATTTCAGTAAGTTTGGAGCATTTTGAAATTTTGGACAATTTTGCTGTTTCCATGGTTACGGCGGCCATTTTTGAAATTCCAACTTCAAAATGCAACTCCAAACATGTCAGTCACTATTCCTGTAAAGTTTCATCCAGTTTGCAGCACTTAATTTTTTTTGAAAATTTTGAACATTTGTGCTGCAACCATGGTTACAGTAGATAATTCCAAAATTCTAAAAGCGTACATCTCATTGCCACATGTCATGTTATATACCAATACAGTTTCATTTACTTTGGTGCACTTCTCTCTGAGAAAATGCTGATTTTATGCATTTTTCCATAGGGTCAATGCAAAACTTGGCCCCAGTTTCCATGACAACGGCGGCCATTTTGAACTATCCAAATATTGTCTTGACATCTTGGCATACTGGAGAACATTTTCATAAAGTTTCATCCAGTTGGATCTTATAACGAAAGAGTTAGAATTTTTGATATTTTAGGTGTTTCTATGGTAACGGCAGCCATTTTGAAAATTCCAAAGTCAAACTGGAAATCAGGACATGCCAGTTAACATTCCTGTGGAGTTTCTTCCAGTTTGGAACACTTTGATTTTTTTCGCATTTGTGCTGTTTCCATGGAAACGGCGGCCATCTTTTACCATTCCATAGAAAGGTGCACAACTTCAAATGGGGGTCCTCATTATGTTATAGTTCCAACAACATTGGATCACTCAATTCTTAGAAACACGATGGACAAAATGTGTGGAAGAATAATAAAAATAACTAGATTTGCCATTGCAAGCAATAGCGGATGGCACCCTTCCCCTATTGCCAGGCGAGCGGTAGCCATGGTAACGGCGGCCATTTTGGAAATTCCAAACTCAAAAGTCAAGTCTACATTAGCTGAGCAACATTTGTTGTAAGTTTCAGAAAATTTGAAGCATTTTGAAGTTTTTTGTATTTTTGCTGTTTCCATGGTAACGGCGGCCATTTTGAATATTCCAAAGTCAAACCCTCGCTGCAATTTTTTCCCTCCATAATCATATACAATCATATACCATTTAATGTCTCTAGAATAAATTAAACATTTATGTTCTAGAATGTTCTGTGAAAATTCAAAGTTTTGACCTTTTTGCATTGTTTCCATGGTAACAACAGCGATTTTGGAAATTCCAACGCCAAATTCCACATCTACCAATGTTGCTCATCGTTACTGTGAAGTTTCATTAAGTTTGGAACATTTTGAGATTTTTGAATTTTTTGGAGTAGTTTCCATGGCAACATAGTAGTTCCAATGAGTGCCAAAATCATCAAACACCTGTAAATAGTGGGCACCTATATTGTATTAAAATATAATGATTCTGAGTTCAAAGCATAACCAAACAGTTCACCGAAACTAAAAACTGGATTTTTTCACATTTGTTCTGTTTCCATGGTAACAGCGGCCATTTTTTACCATTCCAATGTCTCTTGCACAACTTAACATGGCGGTTCATATTATGGTACAGTTCCATCAACATTGGTTTGACCAATTCTGAGAAATAGTATGGACAAAATGTGTGGAAGAATAAAAATAATAATAACTAGATTTGTAATTGCTAGCAATAACGGATGGCACCCTTCCCCCATTGCCAGGTGAGCGGCAGCCATTTTGAAAATTCCAAAGTCAAAGACCGCATCTACAGATGTTAATAAACATTGTTGTAAAATTTCATCTCGTTTGGAGCATTTTGAAATTTTTGAAATTTTTGCTGTTTCCATGGTAACCGTTACCATTTCCAAAATTCCAAAGACAGGTGCCACATTGGTACATGCCATGTTACATATCTATAAAGTTTCATTGGGATTGATGCTATATTATTCAAGAAAATGTAGCTTTTATGTGTTTTCCCATATGGTCAACGTTAAACTTTCGCCCTGTTTCCATGACAATGGCGGCCATTTTGGAACCTCTTGATATTGCATGCACATCTAGGCATATCAGGTAACACTTCCACAAAGTTTCATCCACTTGGGTCTTATAATGAAGAATTTTGAATTTTGAAAATTTTTCACATTTTTGCAGTTTCCATGGAAACGGCATCCATCTTGAACCATTCCATGGTGCCTGCAACTCTTCACCTAAGGGTCCTTAATATAAAAGAGTTCCATCAACTTTGCTCCAATGGATTTCCATAAAACTCCTGGACAAAATGTGTGGAAGAAAAATAATAAAAACTAGATTTGCCATTGCAAGCAATAGCGGATGGCACCCTTCCCCTATTGCCAGGTGAGCGGTAGCCATGGTTACGGCGGCCATTTTGGAAATTCCAAACTCAAAAATCAAGTCTATATGAGCTGAGCAACATTTGTTTTAAATTTCAATAAATTTGAAGCATTTTTAAGTTTTTCGTATTTTTGCTGTTTCCATGGTAACGGCGGCCATTTTGAATATTCCAAAGTCAAACCCCCGCTGCAATTTTTTCCCTCCACAATCATATACCATTTAATGTCTCTAGAATAAATTAAACATTGATGTTCTAGAATGTTCTGTGAAAATTCACAGTTTTGACCTTTTTGCATTGTTTCCATGGTAACAAGAGCGATTTTGGAAATTCCAACGCCAAATTCCACATCTTCCAATGTTGCTCATCGTTACTGTGAAGTTTCATTAAGTTTGGAACATTTTGAGATTTTTGAATTTTTTGGAGTAGTTTCCATGGCAACATAGTAGTTCCAATGAGTGCCAAAAATCATCCAACACCTGTATATAGTGGGCACCTACATTGTATTGAAATATAATGATTCTGAGTTAAATAGTATCCAAATAGTTCACCAAAACAAAAAACTGGATTTTTTCACATTTGTTCCGTTTCTATGGTAACGGCAGCCATCATGAAAGTGCCAACCCCAAAAAGCAAATCTTCATCTGGTGGTTAACATTATGGTATAGTACCATCTTCTTGGGTCCATTCACATTAGAGTTCCAGACTGGACAAAAATGTGTGGAAGAAAAATAATAATAAAAATAAAAACAAAAAGAAACGTAGAATAACAATATGTCACCCAAACTCCGTTTAGGGTGCCATAATAATAAAAAGAAAAAAAAGAAACGTAGAATAACAATATGTCACCCCAACTCCGTTGAGGGTGCCATAACTAGATTTGTAATTGCTAGCAATAACGGATGGCACCCTCGTCCCCCCATTGCCAGGCGAGCGGCAGCCATTTTGGAAATTCCAAAGTCAAAGAGTACATCTACACCTGCAAGTTATCATTTTTGCAAAATTTCATTAAGTTTGGAGCATTTTTAAATTTTGGAAAATTTTGCGGTTTCCATGGTTACGGCAGCCATTTTGGAAATTCCAACTTCAAAATGCAACTCCGCACATGTCAGTCACTATTCCTGTAAAGTTTCATCCAGTTTGCAGCACTTAATTTTTTTTGGAAATTTTGAACATTTGTGCTGCAACCATGGTTACAGTAGATAATTCCAAAATTCTAAAAGCGTACATCTCATTGCCACATGTCATGTTATATATCAATGCAGTTTCATTGACTTTGGTGCACTACTCTCTGAGAAAATGCTGCTTTTATGCATTTTTCCATAGGGTCAATGCAAAACTTGGCCCCAGTTTCCATGACAACCGCGGCCATTTTGAACTATCCATATATTGTCTTGACATCTTGGCATACTGGAGAACATTTTCATAAAGTTTCATCCAGTTGGATGTTATAACGAAAGAGTTAGAATTTTTGATATTTTAGCTGTTTCCATGGTAACGGCAGCCATTTTGAAAATTCCAAAGTCAAACTGGAAATCAGCACATGCCAGTTAACATTCCTGTGGAGTTTCTTCCAGTTTGGACCACTTTGATTTTTTTCGCATTTGTGCTGTTTCCATGGAAACGACGGCCATCTTTTACCATTCCATAGCAAGGTGCACAACTTCAAATGGGGTCCTCATTATGTTATAGTTCCAACAATATTGGATCACTCAATTCTTAGAAACACGATGGACAAAATGTGTGGAAGAATAATAAAAATAATAAGAAAAAAAAGAAACGTAGAATAACAATATGTCACCCCAACTCCGTTGAGGGTGCCATAATAAGAAAAAAAAGAAACGTAGAATAACAATATGTCACCCCAACTCCGTTGAGGGTGCCATAAAAAAAAAACGTAGAATAACAATATGTCACCCCAACTCCGTTGAGGGTGCCATAATAAGAAAAAAAAAGAAACGTAGAATAACAATACGTCACCCCAACTCCGTTGAGGGTGCCATAACTAGATTTGCTATTGCAAGCAATAGCGGACGATGGCACCCCGTACTACACATTGTCACAGTAGCATCAACAATTATGAGTGTACAAAAGTCAAATGGCATATCTATTATACATGTCGGAATCAGCATGTCTAAACAACACCCCCCCCCCTTTTTTTTTTTCTCTTCCGTAGAATACGTTTCAGTTCTATACATAGTTTGGGAATCCTTTTTAAATCTAAAATTAGACACGCGCGCAAGTAGGAAGGTGGTGTCACGTGATACTGAAGTATATTATCGTGGACTTAGCATATTAATATTCTTTTTAGAGGGGACCTTGGACAGACAACATGTGTATATATTGACGGAGCGGCGTATTAACTGTTCAATTTATTCTTCAATAGCTTGCGTATCATACAATACATGTAACTTATTGTGTACAATTTAATTACATGTTTATCGATTGATTTCAGCTAATGTGTATATTTTAGCAGGTGTGTCATTCACGGATATGTACTTTAACGCAAGTGCAGAAATGTCAGTAATTTGTACTCTGAGTGTTTCTCGTTCTCTCGGTGGCGATTTTCTCTATAAAGCACATTAAATAAATTACATATTTTTTATTCTAGAATATTCTAGTACATGTTAGCAGTACAGCATTGCATGTGACCATATGCACATACTCCTAATTACGATTTCCGTGGAATTGTTGTTATATTTTAAAAGAAAATGCAGCTTAAATGCATTTTCCCATAGGGTCAGTGCTAAACTTTTGTCCAGTTTCCATGGCAATGGCAGCCATTTTGGAAATTCCAAGTACTGTTGGTACCTCGGGGCACCACTGCCAACATTTACATAAACTTTCAAGACTTTGCCTCTTATAACGAAAGATTTAAAATTTGGATTTTTTTTTACATTTTTTTAGTTTCCATGGTAACGGCGGCCATTTTTTACCATTCCAATGTCTCTTGCACAACTCCGCATGGCGGTTCATATTATGGTATAGTTCCATCAACATGGGTCTGACCAATTACGAGAAATAGCGTGGACAAAATGTGTGGAAGAATAAAAATAATAAAAAGAAACTAGATTTGTAATTGCTAGCAATAACGGATGGCACCCTCGTCCCCCCATTGCCAGGCGAGCGGCAGCCATTTTGGAAATTCCAAAGTCAAATAGTACATCTACACCTGCAAGTTATCATTTTTGCAAAATTTCATTAAGTTTGGAGCATTTTTAAATTTTGGAAAATTTTGCGGTTTCCATGGTTACGGCAGCCATTTTGGAAATTCCAACTTCAAAATGCAACTCCGCACATGTCAGTCACTATTCCTGTAAAGTTTCATCCAGTTTGCAGCACTTAATTTTTTTTGGAAATTTTGAACATTTGTGCTGCAACCATGGTTACAGTAGATAATTCCAAAATTCTAAAAGCGTACATCTCATTGCCACATGTCATGTTATATATCAATGCAGTTTCATTGACTTTGGTGCACTACTCTCTGAGAAAATGCTGCTTTTATGCATTTTTCCATAGGGTCAATGCAAAACTTGGCCCCAGTTTCCATGACAACCGCGGCCATTTTGAACTATCCATATATTGTCTTGACATCTTGGCATACTGGAGAACATTTTCATAAAGTTTCATCCAGTTGGATGTTATAACGAAAGAGTTAGAATTTTTGATATTTTAGCTGTTTCCATGGTAACGGCAGCCATTTTGAAAATTCCAAAGTCAAACTGGAAATCAGCACATGCCAGTTAACATTCCTGTGGAGTTTCTTCCAGTTTGGACCACTTTGATTTTTTTCGCATTTGTGCTGTTTCCATGGAAACGACGGCCATCTTTTACCATTCCATAGCAAGGTGCACAACTTCAAATGGGGGTCCTCATTATGTTATAGTTCCAACAATATTGGATCACTCAATTCTTAGAAACACGATGGACAAAATGTGTGGAAGAATAATAAAAATAACTAGATTTGTAATTGCTAGCAATAACGGATGGCACCCTCGTCCCCCCATTGCCAGGCGAGCGGCAGCCATTTTGGAAATTCCAAAGTCAAAGAGTACATCTACACCTGCAAGTTATCATTTTTGCAAAATTTCATTAAGTTTGGAGCATTTTTAAATTTTGGAAAATTTTGCGGTTTCCATGGTTACGGCAGCCATTTTGGAAATTCCAACTTCAAAATGCAACTCCGCACATGTCAGTCACTATTCCTGTAAAGTTTCATCCAGTTTGCAGCACTTAATTTTTTTGGAAATTTTGAACATTTGTGCTGCAACCATGGTTACAGTAGATAATTCCAAAATTCTAAAAGCGTACATCTCATTGCCACATGTCATGTTATATATCAATGCAGTTTCATTGACTTTGGTGCACTACTCTCTGAGAAAATGCTGCTTTTATGCATTTTTCCATAGGGTCAATGCAAAACTTGGCCCCAGTTTCCATGACAACCGCGGCCATTTTGAACTATCCATATATTGTCTTGACATCTTGGCATACTGGAGAACATTTTCATAAAGTTTCATCCAGTTGGATGTTATAACGAAAGAGTTAGAATTTTTGATATTTTAGCTGTTTCCATGGTAACGGCAGCCATTTTGAAAATTCCAAAGTCAAACTGGAAATCAGCACATGCCAGTTAACATTCCTGTGGAGTTTCTTCCAGTTTGGACCACTTTGATTTTTTTTCGCATTTGTGCTGTTTCCATGGAAACGACGGCCATCTTTTACCATTCCATAGCAAGGTGCACAACTTCAAATGGGGGTCCTCATTATGTTATAGTTCCAACAATATTGGATCACTCAATTCTTAGAAACACGATGGACAAAATGTGTGGAAGAATAATAAAAATAACTAGAATTGCCATTGCAAGCAATAGCGGATGTCACCCTTCCCCCCATTGCCACTAAGCGGCAGCCATTTCGAAATTGTTGAACAGTGAATGCACATATATGCATTGCAGTACATCTTTCTGTAAATTTTCAGTACATTGAGAGCATTTTAGAAAATTTCACATTTTTGCTGTTTCCATGGCAACGGCAGCCATTTTGAAAATTCCAAAGTCAAAAGTCTCATCTATACATGCCAGTTAACAATAATATTAAGTTTCATAAAGTTTGGAGGATTTTGAAAATATTTGACATTTCCGCTGTTTCCATGGCAACGGTGGCCATTTTGGAAATTCCAACTTCAAAAGTCTCATGCAGACTTGCCAGTCAACAATCCTATAAAGTTTCATCAATTTTTGAGCATTTTGAAATTTTTGAAATTTTTGACATCTTGGTTGGTTCCTATGACAACAGACACTATTCCCAAAATTAAATGGCAGATACCACATTGGTATATGGGAGGGACCATACCATCAAAATTTCAATCAATTTGACCTACCATTTTAAGAAAGTATATGCCACTTTTAGGTTTTTGGACCATTTTGACCTGTTTTGCATTGTTTCCATGGTAACGGCAGACATTTTCGAAAATTCCAACGCCAAATTCTTTATCTACCAATGTTGCTCATCGTTACTGAGAAGTTTTATAAAATTTGGAGCATTTCCATATTTTGGAATTTTTTGGTGCAGTATCCATGGCAATAGAGTAGTTCCAATGATTGCCAAAATCATCCCAAAGCAGTATATGCCCGGCACCTACATTGTATCAAAATATAATGATTCTAAGTTAAAGCATTTCCAAATAATTCATCAAAACCAAAAACTGGAATTTTCCATTATTTTTCGGTTTCCATGGTGATGGCAGCCATTTTTTAGTTCCAAAGTTGCACTGCAACTGGAAAGTCAGGGTTCCTTGTTATAGTGCACCATCATTCAGATTGGTTCCTTTGGCTCTGAGAAAACTGCCGGACAAAACTAGGTGGAAGAATAATAATAATAATAATAATAATAATAGTGAAAAAGAAACAGAGGAATAGCAATATGTCACCCGACATTGTCGATCGGGTGACATAATAAGAAAAAAAAGAAACGTAGAATAACAATATGTCACCCCAACTCCGTTGAGGGTGCCATAACTAGATTTGTAATTGCTAGCAATAACGGATGGCACCCTCGTTCCCCAATTGCCAGGCGAGCGGCAGCCATTTTTGGAAATTCCAAATTCAAAGAAGGCATCTACACCTGCAAGTTATCATTTTTGCAAAATTTCATTAAGTTTGAAGCATTTTGAAATTTTGGACAATTTTGCTGTTTCCATGGTTACGGCGGCCATTTTGGAAATTCCAACTTCAAAATGCAACTCCGCACATGTCAGTCACTATTCCTGTAAAGTTTCATCCAGTTTGCAGCACTTAATTTTTTTTGGAAATTTTGAACATTTGTGCTGCAACCATGGTTACAGAAGATAATTCCAAAATTCTAAAAGCGTACATCTCTTTGCCACATGTCATGTTATATATCAATACAGTTTCATTTACTTTGGTGCACTACTCTCTGAAAAAATGCTGATTTTATGCATTTTTCCATAGGGTCAATGCAAAACTTGGCCCCAGTTTCCATGACAACGGCGGCCATTTTGAACTATCCAAATATTGTCTTGACATCTTGGCATACTGGAGAACATTTTCATAAAGTTTCATCCAGTTGGATGTTATAACGAAAGAGTTAGAATTTTTGATATTTTAGCTGTTTCCATGGTAACGGCAGCCATTTTGAAAATTCCAAAGTCAAACTGGAAATCAGCACATGCCAGTTAACATTCCTGTGGAGTTTCTTCCAGTTTGGAACACTTTGATTTTTTTCGCATTTGTGCTGTTTCCATGGAAACGGCGGCCATCTTTTACCATTCCATAGCAAGGTGCACAACTTCAATTGGGGGTCCTCATTATGTTATAGTTCCAACAATATTGGATCTCTCAATTCTTAGAAACACGATGGACAAAATGTGTGGAAGAATAATAAAAATAACTAGATTTGTAATTGCTAGCAATAACGGATGGCACCCTCGTCCCCCCATTGCCAGGCGAGCGGCAGCCATTTTGAAAATTTCAAAGTCAAAGAGTGCATCTACACATGCAAGTCATCATTTTTGTAAAAATTCATTAAGTTTGGAGCATTTTGAAATTTTGGACAATTTTGCTGTTTCCATGGTTACGGCAGCCATTTTGGAAATTCCAACTTCAAAATGCAACTCCGCACATGTCAGCCACTATTCCTGTAAAGTTTCATCCAGTTTGCAGCATTTTGATTTTTTTTGGAAATTTTGAACATTTGTCCTGCAACCATGGTTACAGTAGATAATTCCAAAATTCTAAAAGCAGACATCTTATTGCCACATGTCATGTTATATATCAATGCAATTTCATTTACTTTGTTGCAATACTCTCTGAGAAAATGCAGATTTTATGCATTTTTCCATAGGGTCAATGCAAAACTTGGCCCCAGTTTCCATGACAACGGCGGCCATTTTGGATTATCAAAATATTGTTTTGACATCTTAGCGTACCGGGTAACATTTTTATAAAGTTTCATCCAGCTGAGTGTTATAACGAAAGAGTTAGAATTTTTGATATTTTAGCTGTTTCCATGGTAACGGCAACCATTTTGAAAATTCCAAAGTCAAACTGGAAATCAGCACATGTCAGTTACCATTCCTGTGGAGTTTCTTCCAGTTTGGAACACTTTGATTTTTTTCGCATTTTTGCTGTTTCCATGGAAACGGCGGCCATCTTTTACCATTCCATACCAAGGTGCACAACTTTACATGGGGGTCCTCATTATAGTAAAGTTCCATCAACATTGGTTCATAGGATTCCGAGAAACACGACGGACAAAATGTGTGGAAGAAGAATAAGAAAAATAAGAAAAAAAAGAAACGTAGAATAACAATATGTCACCCCAACTCCGTTGAGGGTGCCATAATAAGAAAAAAAAGAAACGTAGAATAACAATATGTCACCCCAACTCCGTTGAGGGTGCCATAACTAGATTTGTAATTGCTAGCAATAACGGATGGCACCCTTCCCCCATTGCCAGGTGAGCGGCAGCCATTTTGAAAATTCCAAAGTCAAATAGTGCATCTACAGATGTCTAGTAACATTTTTGCAAAGTTTCATTAAGTTTGAAGCATTTTGAAATTTTGGATAATTTTGCTGTTTCCATGGTAACGGTGGCCATTTTGAAAATTCCAAACTCAAAAGTCAAGTCTACATAAGCTAGGCAACATTTATTATAAGTTTCCTTAAATTTGAAGCATTTTGAAGTTTTTCATATTTTTGCTGTTTCCATGGTAACGGCGGCCATTTTGAATATTCCAAAGTCAAACCCGTGCTGCATTTTTTGCCCTCCATAATCATATAACATTTAATGTCTCTAGAATAAATTTAACATTGATGTTCTGGAATGTTCTGTGAAAATTCAAAGTTTTGACCTTTTTGCATTGTTTCCAAGGTAACAACAGATATTTTGGAAATTCCAACGCCAAATTCCACATCTTCCAATGTTGCTCATCGTTACTGTGAAGTTTCCTGAAGTTTGTAGCATTTTGAGAATTTCGAAATTTTTGGTGTAGTTTCCATGGCAACATAGTAGTTCCAATGATCACCAAAATCATCCAACACCTGTATATAGTGGGCACCTACATTGTATTAAAATATAATGATTCTGAGATAAAGCATATCCAAACAGTTCACCAAAACAAAAAACTGGATTTTTTCACATTTGTTCTGTTTCCATGGAAACGGTAGCCATCTTGAACCATTCCATGCTTCCTGCAACTCTGCACCTGGGGGTCCTTACTATAGTAGAGTTCCATCAACATTGGTCCATTGGATTTCGAGAAATCACCTGGACAAAATTTGTTGCAAGAAAAATAATAATAAGAAAAAAAAGAAACGTAGAATAACAATACGACACCCCAACTCCGTTGAGGGTGCCATAATAAGAAAAAAAAGAAACGTAGAATAACAATATGTCACCCCAACTCCGTTGAGGGTGCCATAAAAAAAGAAACGTAGAATAACAAGATGTCACCCCAACTCCGTTGAGGGTGCCATAATAATAATAATAACTAGATTTGCCATTGCAAGCAATAGCGGATGGCACCCTTCCCACATTGCCAGGCGAGCGGCAGCCTGTTTGAAAATTTAAAACAGTATTTACACATAAATACATTACAACATATTTATTTGAAAATTTTCAGAACGTTTTGAGCATTTTTCAATTTTTCACATTTTTTTGTGTTTCCATGGCAACGGCGGCCATTTTGGAAATTCCAAAATCAAAAGTCTTATCCTTACTTGCCATTTATTATAGATAATGAGTTTCATTAAGTTTGGAGCATTTTGAGATTTTTGGACATTTTTGCTGTTTCCATGGTAACGGTTTCCATTTCGAAAGTTCCAACAACTGTTTTAAACATTGACTTATGCCATGTTATATCTATACATGAAATTTGTTCCACTTTGATCTTATATTCCTTAACAAAATGCTGCTTTGATGTTTTTTCCCATAGGATCAATGTTACACTTTTCCCAAGTTTCCATGGCAATGGCAGCCATTTTGAAAATTCCAAGTACTGTTGGTACCTCAGGGCACCACTGCCAACATTTACATAAAGTTTCAAGAGGTTGCCTCTTATAACGAAAGATTTAGAATTTTGATTTTTTTTTACATTTTTGCAGTTTCCATGGTAACGGCGGCCATTTTTTACCATTCCAATGTCTCTTGCACAACTTCACATGGCGGTTCATATTATGGTATAGTTCGATCAACATTGGTCTGACCAATTCCGAGAAATAGCATGGACAAAATGTGTGGAAGAATAAAAAATATAAAAAGAAAAAAAAGAAACGTAGAATAACAATATGTCACCCCAACTCCGTTGAGGGTGCCATAATAAGAAAAAAAGAAACGAGCAATAACAATATGTCACCCCAACTCCGTTGAGGGTGCCATAACTAGATTTGTAATTGCTAGCAATAACGGATGGCACCCTTCCCCCATTGCCAGGTGAGCGGCAGCCATTTTGAAAATTCCAAAGTCAAATAGTGCATCTACAGATGTCTAGTAACATTTTTGCAAAGTTTCATTAAGTTTGAAGCATTTTGAAATTTTGGATAATTTTGCTGTTTCCATGGTAACGGCGGCCATTTTGAAAATTCCAAACTCAAAAGTCAAGTCTACATAAGCTAGGCAACATTTGTTATAAGTTTCCTTAAATTTGAAGCATTTTGAAGTTTTTCATATTTTTGCTGTTTCCATGGTAACGGCGGCCATTTTGAATATTCCAAAGTCAAACCCCCGCTGCAATTTTTTGCCCTCCATAAACATATACCATTTAATGTCTCTAGAATAAATTTAACATTGATGTTCTGGAATGTTCTGTGAAAATTCAAAGTTTTGACCTTTTTGCATTGTTTCCAAGGTAACAACAGATATTTTGGAAATTCCAACGCCAAATTCCACATCTTCCAATGTTGCTCATCGTTACTGTGAAGTTTCCTGAAGTTTGGAGCATTTTGAGAATTTCGAAATTTTTTGTGTAGTTTCCATGGCAACATAGTAGTTCCAATGATCACCAAAATCATCCAACACCTGTATATAGTGGGCACCTACATTGTATTAAAATATAATGATTCTGAGATAAAGCATATCCAAACAGTTCACCAAAACAAAAAACTGGATTTTTACACATTTGTTCTGTTTCCATGGAAACGGTAGCCATCTTGAACCATTCCATGCTTCCTGCAACTCTGCACCTGGGGGTCCTTACTATAGTAGAGTTCCATCAACATTGGTCCATTGGATTTCGATAAATCACCTGGACAAAATGTGTTGCAAGAAAAATAATAATAACTAGATTTGCCATTGCAAGCAATAGCGGATGGCACCCTTCCCCTATTGCTAGGTGAGCGGTAGCCATGGTAACGGCGGCCATTTTGGAAATTCCAAACTCAAAAGTCAAGTCTACATTAGCTGAGCAACATTTGTTATAAGTTTCAATAAATTTGAAGCATTTTGATTTTTTTTGTATTTTTGCTGTTTCCATGGTAACGGCGGCCATTTTGAATATTCCAAAGTCAAACCCCCGCTGCAATTTTTTTCCCTCCACAGTCATATACCATTTAATGTCTCTAGAATAAATTAAACATTGATGTTCTAGAATGTTCTGTGAAAATTGAAAGTTTTGACCTTTTTGCATTGTTTCCATGGTAACAAGAGCGATTTTGGAAATTCCAACGCCAAATTCCACATCTTCCAATGTTGCTCATCGTTACTGTGAAGTTTCATTAAGTTTGGAACATTTTGAGATTTTTGAATTTTTTGGAGTAGTTTCCATGGCAACATAGTAGTTCCAATGAGTGCCAAAATCATCCAACACCTGTATATAGGGGGCACCTACATTGTATTAAAATATAATGATTCTGAGTTAAATAGTATCCAAATAGTTCCCCAAAACAAAAAACGGGATTTTTTCACATTTGTTCCGTTTCCATGGTAACGGCAGCCATCTTGAAAGTGCCACCCCCAAAAAGCAAATCTTCATCTGGTGGTTAACATTATGGTATAGTTCCATCTTCTTGGGTCCATTCACATTAGAGTTCCAGACTGGACAAAAATGTGTGGAAGAAAAATAATAATAAAAATAAAAACAAAAAGAAACGTAGAATAACAATATGTCACCCAAACTCCGTTTAGGGTGCCATAACTAGAATTGCCATTGCAAGCAATAGCGGATGTCACCCTGGTCCGCCAATTGCCACTAAACAGCAACCATGGTAACGGCAGCCATTTTGGAAATTCCAAAGTTGAATGCCGCATCTGGATTTACAAGTTAACATTTCTGTAACGTTTCATACATTTTTGAAGAATTTTCAAAATTTTGCTACTTTTGAACAGTTTCCATGGCAACATTTGAAAATTCCAAAGTCCTACTGCTGCTTCATATTGTGCCTCCCATAATATTATATCATCATATAACATTTAATGGCTGTAGAATTAATTTAACCCTAATGTTCTGGAATGTTCCATAACATTTTCACATTTTTGCTGTTTCCATGGCAATGGCAGCCATTTTTTTAATTCCAAAGTAAGGTGCACAACTACACATGGTGGTGAACATTATGGTATAGTTCCATTAAAATTGGTCCATTATATTCAGAGAACTAAGCTGGACAAAAAAGTGTGGAATAAGAATAATAAAAAAAGAATCGAACAATAACAATATGTCACCCGACCTCCGTCAGGGTGACATAACTAGAATTGCCATTGCAAGCAATAGCGGATGTCACCCTTCCCCCTATTGCCACTAAGCGGCAGCCATTTCAAACTTGTTTAACAGTAAATGCACAAAAATGCATGGCTATTCATCTTTTTGTAAATTTTCAGTATATTCAGAGCATTTTAAAGTATTTCACATTGATACCGTTTCCATGGCAACGGCAGCCATTTTGAAAATTTCAAAGTCAAAAGTCTCATCTCTACTTGTCAGTTACCAATAATATCAAATTTCATTAAGTTAAAACCTTTTTGAGAATTTTTGACATTTTTGCAGATTCCATGGCAACCGTGGCCATTTTGGAAATTCCAACTTCAAAAGTCATATGAAGACTTGATAGTCAACAATCATATCAAGTTTCATCAATTTTGAAGCATTTTGAAATTTTTGCTCCTGTATCCATGGTAACATAGTAGTTCCAATGATTGTCAAAATCATTCAAAACCTGTATATAGTGGACAACTATATTGCATTAAAATTTGATGATTTTAAGTTCAAGCATACCAAAGTTATTCACCAAACCCGAAAGTTTTTGGAGAATTTTGACCTTTTTGCATTGTTTCCATGGAAACGGCAGACATTTTGGAAATTCCAACGCCAAATTCCGCCTCTACCAAAGTTGCTCATCGTTATGCTAAAGTTTCAAAAAAATTGGATTATTTTCATATTTTTGAAATTTTTGGTGTAGTTTCCATGGCAACATAGTAGTTCCAATGATTGCCAAAATCATCCCAAAGCAGTATAAAGTCGTCACCTACATTGTATTAAAATCTAAAGATTTTAAGCTTAAGCATTCTCAAACAATTCACCTAACTCCAAAATTATATTTTTTCACCATTTTTCCGTTTCCATGGTGATGGCAGCCATTTTTTAGTTCCAAAGTTGCACTGCAACTGGAAAGTCAGGGTTCCTTGTTATAGTGCACCATCATTCAGATTGGTTCCTTTGGCTCTGAGAAAACTGCCGGACAAAATTAGGTGGAAGAAAAATAATAATAACTAGATTTGCCATTGCAAGCAATAGCGGATGGCACCCTTCCCCCATTGCCAGGCCAGCGGCAGCCATTTAGAAATTTTTTTGCTGTTTCCATGGCAACGGCGGCCATTTTGAAAATTCCAAACTCAAAAGTCAAGTCTACATAAGCTAGGCAACATTTGTTATAAGTTTCATTAAATTTAAAGCATTTTGAAGTTTTTCATATTTTGCTGTTTCCATGGTAACGGCGGCCATTTTTAATATTCCAAAGTCAAACCCCCGCTGCAATTTATTCCCTCCATAATCATATACCATTTAATGTCTCTAGAATAAATTTAACATTAATGTTCTGGAATGTTCTGTGAAAATTCAAAGTTTTGACCTTATTGCATTGTTTCCATGGTAATAACAGCTATTTTGGAAATTCCAACGCCAAATTCCACATCTTCCAATGTTGCTCATCGTTACTGTGAAGTTTCGTGAAGTTTGGAGCATTTTGAGATTTTTGAAATTTTTGGTGTAGTTCCCATGGCGACATAGTAGTTCCAATGAGTGCCAAAATCATCCAATACCTGTATATAGTGGGCACCTACATTGTATCAAAATATAATGATTCTGACTTAAAGCATAACCAAACAGTTCACCGAAACTAAAAACTGTATTTTTTCACATTTGTTCTGTTTCCATGGTAACGGCAGCCATTTTTTACCATTCCAATGTCTCTTGCACAACCTCACATGGCGGTTCATATTATGGTATAGTTCCATCAACATGGGTTTGACCAATTCCGAGAAATAGCATGGACAAAATGTGTGGAAGAATAAAAATAATAATAAAAAGAAAAAAAAGAAACGTAGAATAACAATATGTCACCCCAACTCCGTTGAGGGTGCCATAACTAGAATTGCCATTGCAAGCAATAGCGGATGTCACCCTTCCCCTCATTGCCACTAAGCGGCAGCCATTTCAAAACAACTTTACAGTGAATGCAGATCTATGAATTGCGATATATCTTTCTGTAAATTTTCAGTACAATAAGAGCATTGTCAAAAGTTTCACATTTCTGCTGTTTCCATGGCAACGGCAGCCATTTTGAAAATTCCAAAGTCAAAAGTCTCATCTATACATCTCAGTTAACAATAATATTAAGTTTCATTAAGTTTGGAGCATTTTGAAAATATTTGACATTTCTGCAGTTTCCATGGCAACGGTGGCCATTTTGGAAATTCCAACTCCAAAAATCTCATGCAGACTTGACAGTCAACAATCATATTAAGTTTCATAACTTTTTGAGCATTTTGAAATTTTTGAAAATTTTGACATTTTGGCTGGTTTCTATGGTAACACAGACCATTCCAAATTTCTAATGGCAGATACTACATTGGTACATGGTAGGGAACATACCATCAGAGTTTCAATGGATTTGACCTACCATTTTAATGAAGTAAATGCCACTTTTTAAGGTTTTTTAAAGCGTTTTAACCATTTTTGCCTTGTTTCCATGGTAACACAAGACATTTTCGAAATTCCAACGCCAAATTGCACATCTTCCAATGTTGCTCATCGTTACTGTGAAATTTCATTAAATTTGGAGCATTTTGATATTTTGAAATTTTTGGTGTAGTATCCATGGCAACATAGTAGTTCCAATGAATGCCAAAAATCTTCAAAAACAAGTATATGCCGGCACCTACATTGTATCAAAATATAATGATTCTAAGTTAAAGCATCTCCAAATAATTCACCAAAACCAAAAACTGGAATTTTTCACATTTGTTCCGTTTCCATGGTAACGGCAGCCATTTTTAATGGTTCTATGACCTACTGCAACCCGAAATTTTGTGTTCCTCATTATAGTTGACTATCACTAAGATTGGTTCCATTGCCTTAAAAAATCTGCCGGACAAAAATCATTGGAAGAATAAGAATAATAACTAGATTTGCCATTGCAAGCAATAGCGGATGGCACCCTTCCCCCATTGCCAGGCCAGCGGCAGCCATTTAGAAAATGTTTGCTGTTTCCATGGCAACGGCGGCCATTTTGAAAATTCCTAACTCAAAAGTCAAGTCTACAAAAGCTTGGCAACATCTATTATAAGTTTCATTAAATTTAAAGCATTTTGAAGTTTTTCATATTTTTGCTGTTTCCATGGTAACGGCGGCCATTTTGAATATTGCAAAGTCAAACCCCCACTTCAATTTTTTCCCTCCATAATCATATACCATCATATACCTTTTAATATGTCTCTAGAATAAATTTAACATTGATGTTCTGGAATGTTCTGTGAAAATTCAAAGTTTTGACCTTTTTGCATTGTTTCCATGGTAATAACAGATATTTTGAAAATTCCAACGACAAATTCCACATCTTCCAATGTTGCTCATCGTTACTGTGAAGTTTCATGAAGTTTGGAACATTTTGGGATTTTTGAATTTTTTGGAGTAGTTTCCATGGCAACATAGTAGTTCCAATGAGTGCCAAAATCACCCAACACCTGTATATAGTGGGCACCTTCATTGTATTAAAATATAATGGTTCTGAGTTCAATCATATCCCAATAGTTCACCTAAACAAAAAACTGGATTTTTTCACATTTGTTTAGTTTCCATGGCAACGTCAGCCATCTTGATGATGCCATACCCCGTTTGCACAATTTCATATAGTGGACTACATTATGGCATAGTTTCATCAATATTGTTCAAGCCAATTCCGAGAAATAGCATGGACAAAATGTGTGGAAGAATAAAAATAATAACTAGATTTGCCATTGCAAGCAATAGCGGATGGCACCCTTCCCCTATTGCCAGGTGAGCGGTAGCCATGGTTACGGCGGCCATTTTGGAAATTCCAAACTCAAAAATCAAGTCTACATTAGCTGAGCAACATTTGTTTTAAATTTCAATAAATTTGAAGCATTTTGAAGTTTTTTCGTATTTTTGCTGTTTCCATGGTAACGGCGGCCATTTTGAATATTCCAAAGTTAAACCCCCGCTGCAATTTTTCCCCTCCACAATCATATACCATTTAATGTCTCTAGAATAAATTAAACATTGATGTTCTAGAATGTTCTGTGAAAATTCAAAGTTTTGACCTTTTTGCATTGTTTTCCATGGTAACAACAGCGATTTTGGAAATTCCAACGCCAAATTCCACATCTTCCAATGTTGCTCATCGTTACTGTGAAGTTTCATTAAGTTTGGAACATTTTGAGATTTTTGAATTTTTTGGAGTAGTTTCCATGGCAACATAGTAGTTCCAATGAGTGCCAAAAATCATCCAACACCTGTATATAGTGGGCACCTACATTGTATTAAAATATAATGATTCTGAGTTAAATAGTATCCAAATAGTTCACCAAACAAAAAACTGGGTTTTTTCACATTTGTTCCGTTTCCATGGTAACGGCAGCCATCTTGAAAGTGCCAACCCCAAAAAGCAAATCTTCATCTGGTGGTTAACATTATGGTATAGTACCATCTTCTTGGGTCCATTCACATTAGAGTTCCAGACTGGACAAAAATGTGTGGAAGAAAAATAATAATAAAAAATAAAAACAAAAAAGAAACGTTAGAATAACAATATGTCACCCACAACTCCGTTTAGGGTGCCATAACTAGAATTGCCATTGCAAGCAATAGCGGATGTCACCCTTCCCCCCATTGCCACTAAGCGGCAGCCATTTCAAAACAACTTAACAGTGAATGCAGATCTATGATTGCGATATATCTTTCTGTAAATTTTCAGTACAATAAGAGCATTGTCAAAAGTTTCACATTTCTGCTGTTTCCATGGCAACGGCGGCCATTTTGAAAATTCCAAAGTCAAAAGTCTCATCTATACATGCCAGTTGACCATTATATTAAGTTTCATTAAGTTTGGAGCATTTTGAAAATATTTGACATTTCTGCAGTTTCCATGGCAACGGTGGCCATTTTGGAAATTCCAACTCCAAAAATCTCATGCAGACTTGACAGTCAACAAATATATTAAGTTTCATCAATTTTGGAGCATTTTGAAATTTTTGAAATTTTTGACATTTTGGCTGGTTTCTATGGTAACACAGACCATTCCAAATTTCTAATGGCAGATACTTCATTGGTACATGGGAGGGAACATACCATCAGAGTTTCAATGAATTTGACCTACCATATTAAGGAAGTAAATGCCACTTTTATAGGTTTTTTAAAGCGTTTTGACCATTTTTGCGTTGTTTCCATGGTAACACAAGACATTTTCGAAATTCCAACGCCAACTTACACATCTACCAATGTTGCTCATCGTTACTGTGAAGTTTCAAAAAATTTGGAGCATTTTGATATTTTGGAAATTTTTGGTGTAGTATCCATGGCAACATAGTAGTTCCAATGAATGCCAAAAATCATCCAAAACAAGTATATGCCCGGCACCTACATTGTATCAAAATATAATGATTCTAAGTCTAAGCATCTCCAAATAATTCCCCAAAACCAAAAAGTGGAATTTTTCACATTTGTTCCGTTTCCATGGTAACGGCAGCCATTTTTAATGGTCCTATGACCTACTGCAACCCGAAATTTTGTGTTCCTCATTATAGTTGACTATCACTAAGATTGGTTCCATTGCCTTCAAAAAATCTGCCGGACAAAAATCATTGGAAGAATAAGAATAATAACTAGATTTGCCATTGCAAGCAATAGCGGATGGCACCCTTCCCCTATTGCCAGGTGAGCGGTAGCATTGGTAACGGCGGCCATTTTGGAAATTCCAAACTCAAAAGTCAAGTCTACATTAGCTGAGCAACATTTGTTATAAGTTTAAATAAATTTGAAGCATTTTGAAGTTTTTTGTATTTTTGCTGTTTCCATGGTAACGGCGGCCATTTTGAATATTCCAAAGTCAAACCCCCGCTGCATTTTTGTCCCTCCATAATCATATACAATCATATACCATTTAATGTCTCTAGAAAAAATTATACATTGATGTTCTAGAATGTTCTGTGAAAATTCAAAGTTTTGACCTTTTTGCATTGTTTCCATGGTAACAACAGCGATTTTGGAAATTCCAACGCCAAATTCCACATCTTCCAATGTTGCTCATCGTTACTGTGAAGTTTCATTAAGTTTGGAACATTTTGAGATTTTTGAAATTTTTGGAGTAGTTTCCATGGCAACATAGTAGTTCCAATGAGTGCCAAAATCATCCAACACCTGTATATAGTGGGCACCTACATTGTATTAAAATATAATGATTCTGAGTTAAATAGTATCCAAATAGTTCACCAAAACAAAAAACTGGATTTTTTCACATTTGTTCTGTTTCCATGGTAACGGCAGCCATTTTTTACCATTCCAATGTCTCTTGCACAACTTCACATGGCGGTTCATAATATGGTATAGTTCCACCAACATGGGTTTGACCAATTCCGAGAAATAGCATGGACAAAATGTGTGGAAGAATAAAAATAATAATAATAAAAAGAAAAAAAAGAAACGTAGAATAACAATATGTCACCCCAACTCCGTTGAGGGTGCCATAACTAGATTTGTAATTGCTAGCAATAACGGATGGCACCCTCGTCCCCCCATTGCCAGGCGAGCGGCAGCCATTTTGGAAATTCCAAAGTCAAAGAGTGCATCTACACTTGCAAATTATCATTTTTGCAAAATTTCATTGAGTTTGGAGCATTTTGAAATTTTGGACAATTTTGCTGTTTCCATGGTTACGGCGGCCATTTTGGAAATTCCAACTTCAAAATGCAACTCCGCACATGCCAGTCACTATTCCTGTAAAGTTTCATCAAGTTTGCAGTACTTAATTTTTTTTGGAAATTTTGAACTTTTGTGCTGCAACCATGGTTACAGTAGATAATTCCAAAATTCTAAAAGCGTACATCTCATTGCCACATGTCATGTTATATATCAATACAGTTTCATTCACTTTGGTGCACTACTCTCTGAGAACATGCTGATTTTATGCATTTTTCCATAGGGTCAATGCAAAACTTGGCCCCTGTTTCCATGACAACGGCAGCCATTTTGAACTATCCAAATATTGTCTTGACACCTTGGCATACTGGAGAACATTTTCATAAAGTTTCATCCAGTTGGATGTTATAACGAAAGAGTTAGAATATTTGATATTTTAGCTGTTTCCATGGTAACGGCAGCCATTTTGAAAATTCCAAAGTCAAACTGGAAATCAGCACATGCCAGTTAACATTCCTGTGGAGTTTCTTCCAGTTTGGACCACTTTGATTTTTTTCGCATTTGTGCTGTTTCCATGGAAACGGCGGCCATCTTTTACCATTCCATAGCAAGGTGCACAACTTCAAATGGGGGTCCTCATTATGTTATAGTTCCAACAATATTGGATCACATCAATTCTTAGAAACACGATGGACAAAATGTGTGGAAGAATAATAAAAATAACTAGATTTGTAATTGCTAGCAATAACGGATGGCACCCTTCCCCTCATTGCCAGGTGAGCGGCAGCCATTTTGAAAATTCCAAAGTCGAAGAATGCATTTACAGATATCTAGTAACATTTTTGCAAAGTTTCATTAAGTTTGAAGCATTTTGAAATTTTTGATATTTTTGCTGTTTCCATGGTTACGGCGGCCATTTTGAAAATTCCAACTTCAAAATGCAACTCCGCAGATGTCATTCACTATTCCTATTAAGTTTCATCCAGTTTGCAGCACTTTATTTTTTTTGGAAATTTTGAACATTTGTGCTGCAACCATGGTTACAGTAGATAATTCCAAAATTCTAAAAGCGTACATCTCATTGCCACATGTCATGTTATATATCAATACAGTTTCATTTACTTTGGTGCACTATTCTCTGAGAAAATGCTGATTTTATGCATTTTTCCATAGGGTCAATGCAAAACTTGGCCCCAGTTTCCATGACAACGGCGGCCATTTTGAACTATCAAAATATTGTCTTGACATCTTGGCATACTGGCGAACATTTTCATAAAGTTTCCTCCAGTTGGATCTTATAACGAAAGATTTAGAAATTTTGATATTTTAGCTGTTTCTATGGTAACGGCAGCCATTTTGAAAATTCCAAAGTCAAACTGGAAATCAGCACATGCCAGTTAACATTCCTGTGGAGTTTCTTCCAGTTTGGAACACTTTGATTTTTTTCGCATTTGTGCTGTTTCCATGGAAACGGCGGCCATTTTTTACCATTCCATAGCAAGGTGCACAACTTCACATGGGGGTCCTCATTATAGTAGAGTTCCATCAACATTGGTCCATTGGATTCCAAGAACTCGCGCGGACAAAATGTGTGGAAGAAAAATAAGAAAAAAAAGAAACATAGAATAACAATATGTCACCCCAACTCCGTTGAGGGTGCCATAACTAGATTTGCCATTGCAAGCAATAGCGGATGGCACCCTTCCCCTATTGCCAGGCGAGCGGTAGCCATGGTAACGGCGGCCATTTTGGAAATTCCAAACTCAAAAGTCAAGTCTACATTAGCTGAGCAACATTTGTTGTAAGTTTCAGAAAATTTGAAGCATTTTGAAGTTTTTTGTATTTTTGCTGTTTCCATGGTAACGGCGGCCATTTTGAATATTCCAAAGTCAAACCCTCGCTGCAATTTTTTCCCTCCATAATCATATACAATCATATACCATTTAATGTCTCTAGAATAAATTAAACATTTATGTTCTAGAATGTTCTGTGAAAATTCAAAGTTTTGACCTTTTTGCATTGTTTCCATGGTAACAACAGCGATTTTGGAAATTCCAACGCCAAATTCCACATCTACCAATGTTGCTCATCGTTACTGTGAAGTTTCATTAAGTTTGGAACATTTTGAGATTTTTGAATTTTTTGGAGTAGTTTCCATGGCAACATAGTAGTTCCAATGAGTGCCAAAATCATCAAACACCTGTAAATAGTGGGCACCTATATTGTATTATAAATATAATGATTCTGAGTTCAAAGCATAACCAAACAGTTCACCGAAACTAAAAACTGGATTTTTTCACATTTGTTCTGTTTCCATGGTAACAGCGGCCATTTTTTACCATTCCAATGTCTCTTGCACAACTTAACATGGCGGTTCATATTATGGTACAGTTCCATCAACATTGGTTTGACCAATTCTGAGAAATAGTATGGACAAAATGTGTGGAAGAATAAAAATAATAATAATAATAAAAAGAAAAAAAAGAAACGTAGAATATTAGTAACAATATGTCACCCCAACTCCGTTGAGGGTGCCATAACTAGATTTGTAATTGCTAGCAATAACGGATGGCACCCTCGTCCCCCCATTGCCAGGCGAGCGGCAGCCATTTTGGAAATTCCAAAGTCAAAGAGTACATCTACACCTGCAAGTTATCATTTTTGCAAAATTTCATTAAGTTTGGAGCATTTTTAAATTTTGGAAAATTTTGCGGTTTCCATGGTTACGGCAGCCATTTTGGAAATTCCAACTTCAAAATGCAACTCCGCACATGTCAGTCACTATTCCTGTAAAGTTTCATCCAGTTTGCAGCACTTAATTTTTTTTGGAAATTTTGAACATTTGTGCTGCAACCATGGTTACAGTAGATAATTCCAAAATTCTAAAAGCGTACATCTCATTGCCACATGTCATGTTATATATCAATGCAGTTTCATTGACTTTGGTGCACTACTCTCTGAGAAAATGCTGCTTTTATGCATTTTTCCATAGGGTCAATGCAAAACTTGGCCCCAGTTTCCATGACAACCGCGGCCATTTTGAACTATCCATATATTGTCTTGACATCTTGGCATACTGGAGAACATTTTCATAAAGTTTCATCCAGTTGGATGTTATAACGAAAGAGTTAGAATTTTTGATATTTTAGCTGTTTCCATGGTAACGGCAGCCATTTTGAAAATTCCAAAGTCAAACTGGAAATCAGCACATGCCAGTTAACATTCCTGTGGAGTTTCTTCCAGTTTGGACCACTTTGATTTTTTTCGCATTTGTGCTGTTTCCATGGAAACGACGGCCATCTTTTACCATTCCATAGCAAGGTGCACAACTTCAAATGGGGGTCCTCATTATGTTATAGTTCCAACAATATTGGATCACTCAATTCTTAGAAACACGATGGACAAAATGTGTGGAAGAATAATAAAAATAACTAGAATTGCCATTGCAAGCAATAGCGGATGGCACCCTTCCCCTATTGCCAGGTGAGCGGTAGCCATGGTAACGGCGGCCATTTTGGAAATTCCAAACTCAAAAGTCAAGTCTACATTAGCTGAGCAACATTTGTTATAAGTTTCAATAAATTTGAAGCATTTTGAAGTTTTTGGTATTTTTGCTGTTTCCATGGTAACGGCGGCCATTTTGAATATTCCAAAGTCAGACCCCCGCTGCAATTTGTTTCCTCCACAATTATATACCATTTAATGTCTCTAGAATAAATTTAACATTGATGTTCTGGAATGTTCTGTGAAAATTCAAAGTTTTGACCTTTTTGCATTGTTTCCATGGTAACAACAGCGATTTTGGAAATTCCAACGCCAAATTCCACATCTTCCAATGTTGTTCATCATTACTGTGAAGTTTCCTGAAGTTTGGAGCATTTTGAGAATTTTGAAATTTTTGGTGTAGTTTCCATGGCAACATAGTAGTTCCAATGGGTGCCAAAATCATCCAACACATGTATATAGTGGGCACCTACATTGTATTAAAATATGACGATTCTGAGTTAAAGCAAATCCAAACAGTTCACAAAAACCAAAAACTGGATTTTTTCACATTTGTTCAGTTTCCATGGTAACGGCGGCCATTTTTTACCATTCCAATGTCTTTTGCACTACTTCACATGGCGGTTCATATTATGGTATAGTTCCATCAACATGGGTCTGGCCAATCCAGAGAAATAGTATGGACAAAATGTGTGGAAGAATAAAAATAATAATAATAATAATAAAAAGAAAAAAAAGAAACGAACAATAACAAGATGTCACCCCAACTCCGTTGAGGGTGCCATAATAAGAAAAAAAAGAAACGTAGAATAACAATATGTCACCCCAACTCCGTTGAGGGTGCCATAACTAGATTTGCCATTGCAAGCAATAGCGGATGGCACCCTTTCCACATTGCCAGGCGAGCGGCAGCCATTTTGAAATTTCTAAGTCAAAGAGAGCATCTACACATACAAATCATTTTTGTAAAGTTTCATTCAGTTTGGAACATTTTAAAATTTTTGACATTTTTGCTGTTTCCATGGTAACGGCGGCCATTTTGAAAATTCCAAAATCAAAATGCAACTCTGCCCATGCCAGTTACCATTTGTGTAAAGTTTCATTAAGTTTACAGCATTTTAATTCTTTTTTCAAATTTTTGAACTTTTTGCATTGTTTCCATGGTAACAAGAGCTATTTTGGAAATTCCAACTCCAAATGCCACATCTTCCAATGTTGCTCATCGTTACTGTAAAGTTTCATTAAGTTTGGAGCATTTTTATATTTTTGAAATTTTTGGTGTAGTTTCCATGGCAACATAGTAGTTCCAATGATTGCCAAAATCATCAAACACCTGTATATAGTTGGCACCTACATTGTATTAAAATATAATTATTCTGAGTTAAAGCATATCCAAACAGTTCACCAAAACAAAAGACTAGATTTTTTAACATTTGTTCCGTTTCCATGGTAACGGCAGCCATATTGAACCATTCCATGGTGCCTGCAACTCTTCACCTAAGGGTCCTCTATATAATAGAGTTCCATCAACTTTGGTCCATTGGATTTCCAGAAATCTTCTGGACAAAATTAGGTGGAAGAAAAATAATAAAAACTAGAATTGCCATTGCAAGCAATAGCGGATGGCACCCTTCCCCTATTGCCAGGCGAGCGGCAGAATTCTAGAAGATTCCAAAGTCAAAGAGTGCATTTACACATTCAAATTATCATTTTTATTAAGTTTCATTAATTTTGAAGCATTTTGAAATTTTGGACATTTTTGCTGTTTCCATGGTAACGGCGGCCATTTTGAAAATTCAAACTTCAAAAGTCAACTCTGCTTATGCCATTGACCATTCCTGTAAAATTTCATCCAGTTTGCAGCATTTTTATTTTTTTTGAATTTTTTTACCTTTTAGCATTGTTTCCATGGAAACAACAGATATTTTGGAAATTCCAACTCCAAATGACACATCTTCCAATGTTGCTCATCATTACTGTGAAGTTTCCTGAAGTTTGGAGCATTTTGAGAATTTTGAAATTTTTGGTGTAGTTTCCATGGCAACATAGTAGTTCCAATGGGTGCCAAAATCTTCCAACACATGTATATAGTGGGCACCTACATTATATAAAAATATGACGATTCTGAGTTAAAGCATATCCAAACAGTTCACCAAAACCAAAAACTGCATTTTTTCACATTTGTTCAGTTTCCATGGTAACGGCGGCCATTTTTTACCATTCCAATGTCTTTTGCACTACTTCACATGGCGGTTCATATTATGGTATAGTTCCATCAACATGGGTCTGACCAATCCAGAGAAATAGTATGGACAAAATGTGTGGAAGAATAAAAATAATAATAATAATAATAAAAAGAAAAAAAAGAAACGAACAATAACAAGATGTCACCCCAACTCCGTTGAGGGTGCCATAATAAGAAAAAAAAGAAACGTACAATAACAATACGTCACCCCAACTCCGTTGAGGGTGCCATAACTAGATTTGTAATTGCTAGCAATAACGGATGGCACCCTCGTCCCCCCATTGCCAGGCGAGCGGCAGCCATTTTGGAAATTCCAAAGTCAAATAGTACATCTACACCTGCAAGTTATCATTTTTGCAAAATTTCATTAAGTTTGGAGCATTTTTAAATTTTGGAAAATTTTGCGGTTTCCATGGTTACGGCAGCCATTTTGGAAATTCCAACTTCAAAATGCAACTCCGCACATGTCAGTCACTATTCCTGTAAAGTTTCATCCAGTTTGCAGCACTTAATTTTTTTTGGAAATTTTGAACATTTGTGCTGCAACCATGGTTACAGTAGATAATTCCAAAATTCTAAAAGCGTACATCTCATTGCCACATGTCATGTTATATATCAATGCAGTTTCATTGACTTTGGTGCACTACTCTCTGAGAAAATGCTGCTTTTATGCATTTTTCCATAGGGTCAATGCAAAACTTGGCCCCAGTTTCCATGACAACCGCGGCCATTTTGAACTATCCATATATTGTCTTGACATCTTGGCATACTGGAGAACATTTTCATAAAGTTTCATCCAGTTGGATGTTATAACGAAAGAGTTAGAATTTTTGATATTTTAGCTGTTTCCATGGTAACGGCAGCCATTTTGAAAATTCCAAAGTCAAACTGGAAATCAGCACATGCCAGTTAACATTCCTGTGGAGTTTCTTCCAGTTTGGACCACTTTGATTTTTTTCGCATTTGTGCTGTTTCCATGGAAACGACGGCCATCTTTTACCATTCCATAGCAAGGTGCACAACTTCAAATGGGGGTCCTCATTATGTTATAGTTCCAACAATATTGGATCACTCAATTCTTAGAAACACGATGGACAAAATGTGTGGAAGAATAATAAAAATAACTAGATTTGTAATTGCTAGCAATAACGGATGGCACCCTCGTCCCCCCATTGCCAGGCGAGTGGCAGCCATTTTGGAAATTCCAAAGTCAAAGAGTGCATCTACAGCTGCAAGTTATCATTTTTGCAAAATTTCACTAAGTTTGGAGCATTTTGAAATTTTGAACAATTTTGCTGTTTCCATGGTTACGACGGCCATTTTGGAAATTCCAACTTCAAACCCCCGCTGCAATTTTTCCCTCCATAATCATATACAATCATTTACCATTTAATGTCTCTAGAATAAATAAAACATTGATGTTCTAGAATGTTCTGTGAAAATTCAAAGTTTTGACCTGTTTGCATTGTTTCCATGGTAACAAGACCGATTTTGGAAATTCCAACGCCAAATTCCACATCTTCCAATGTTGCTCATCGTTACTGAGAAGTTTTATTAAGTTTGGAGCATTTTGAGAATTCTGAATTTTTTGGTGTAGTTTCCATGGCAACACAGTAGTTCCAATGAATACCAAAATCATCCAACACCTGTATATAGTCGGCACCTACATTGTATTAAAATATAATGATTCTGAGTTAAAGCATATCCAAACAGTTCACCAAAACAAAAAACTGGATTTTTTCACATTTGTTCCGTTTCCATGGTAACGGCAGCCATCTTGAAAGTGCCACCCCCAAAAAGCAAATCTTCATTTGGTGGTTAACATTATGGTATAGTTCCATCTTCTTGGGTCCATTCATATGAGAGTTCCAGACTGGACAAAAATGTGTGGAAGAAAAATAATAATAAAAATAAAAACAAAAAGAAACGTAGAATAACAATATGTCACCCCAACTCCGTTGAGGGTGCCATAATAAGAAAAAAAAGAAACGTAGAATAACAATATGTCACCCCAACTCCGTTGAGGGTGCCATAATAATAAGAAAAAAAAGAAACGTAGAATAACAATATGTCACCCCAACTCCGTTGAGGGTGCCATAACTAGAATTGCCATTGCAAGCAATAGCGGATGGCACCCTTCCCCTATTGCCAGGTGAGCGGTAGCCATGGTAACGGCGGCCATTTTGGAAATTCCAAACTCAAAAGTCAAGTCTACATTAGCTGAGCAACATTTGTTTCAATAAATTTGTAGCATTTTGAAGTTTTTGGTATTTTTGCTGTTTCCATGGTAACGGCGGCCATTTTGAATATTCCAAAGTCAGACCCCCGCTGCAATTTGTTTCCTCCATAATCATATACCATTTAATGTCTCTAGAATAAATTTAACATTGATGTTCTGGAATGTTCTGTGAAAATTCAAAGTTTTGACCTTTTTGCATTGTTTCCATGGTAACAACAGCGATTTTGGAAATTCCGACGCCAAATTCCACATCTTCCAATGTTGCTCATCGTTACTGTGAAGTTTCATTAAGTTTGGAGCATTTTGAGATTTTTGAAATTTTTGGTGTAGTTTCCATGACAACATAGTAGTTCCAATGATCGTCAAAATCATCCAACACCTGTATATAGTGGGCACCTACATTGTATTAAAATATGATGATTCTGAGTTAAAGCATTACCATACAGTTCACCGAAACTAAAAACTGTATTTTTTCACATTTTATCAGTTTCCTTGGCAACGGCGGCCATTTTTTACCATTCCAATGTCTTTTGCACTACTTCACATGGCGGTTCATATTATGGTATAGTTCCATCAACATGGGTCTGACCAATCCAGAGAAATAGTATGGACAAAATGTGTGGAAGAATAAAAATAATAATAATAATAATAAAAAGAAAAAAAAGAAACGAACAATAACAAGATGTCACCCCAACTCCGTTGAGGGTGCCATAATAAAAAGAAAAAAAAGAAACGTAGAATAACAATATGTCACCCCAACTCCGTTGAGGGTGCCATAATAACAAAGAAACGGAGGAAAAACAATATGTCACCCGACATTGTCGATCGGGTGACATAACTAGAATTGCCATTGCAAGCAATAGCGGATGTCACCCTGGTTCCCCAATTGCCACTAAACGGCAGCCATTTCGAAATGTTCCATCAGTAAATGCAGATATATCCATAACAAAAGATCTTTCTGTCAGTTTTCTTAGCTTTATGTACGTTTTTCTGCTTTCAACAATTGTGCCGTTTCCATGGCAACGGCAGCCATTTTGAAAATTCCAAACTCAAAACTCAAGTCTACATTAGCTAGGCAACATTTGTTTTAAGTTTCATTAAATTTGAAGCATTTTTTAGTTTTTCATATTTTTGCTGTTTCCATGGTAACGGCGGCCATTTTGAAAATTCCAAAGTCTAACTTCTGCTACAAATTGTTCTCTCCATAATTATATACCAGCGTATACCATTTAATGTCTCAAGAATAAATTTAACAGTTATGTTCTGGAATGTTCCATGAAAAATTCACCCCCCTCAAATTATGTCTAGAGACCCCCCAGTTGAAAAAAAAATGTACCATGTTCAAGTGTGCATGAGTCTCTTAATATCATAGAAGTTTCATATAAATTGGAACACATTTCTATTTTTCACATTTTTGCTGTTTCCATGGCAATGGCAGCCATTTTTTTAATTCCAAAGTCAGATGCAAAACTACACATGGTGATTAACATTATGTTATAGTTCCATCAACATTGGTCCATTCAGTTCCAAGAACTAAGCTGGACAAAAAGTGCGGAATAAGAATAATAAGAAAAAAAGAATCGTACAATAACAATATGTCACCCGACCTCCGTCAGGGTGACATAATAAGAAAAAAAAAAGAAACGTAGAATAACAATACGTCACCCCAACTCCGTTGAGGGTGCCATAATAATAATAAGAAAAAAAAGAAACGTAGAATAACAATACGACACCCCAACTCCGTTGAGGGTGCCATAAAAAGAATCGAACAATAACAATATGTCACCCGACCTCCGTCAGGGTGACATAATAAGAAAAAAAGAAACGAACAATAACAATATGTCACCCCAACTCCGTTGAGGGTGCCATAATAATAAGAAAAAAAAAGAAACGAACAATAACAATATGTCACCCCAACTCCGTTGAGGGTGCCATAATAATAATAGGGAAAAAGAAACAGAGGAAAAGCAATATGTCACCCGACTTTGTCGATCGGGTGACATAAAAATAAAAAAAAATAGATTTGCCATTGCAAGCAATAGCGGATGGCACCCTTCCCCCATTGCCAGGCGAGCGGCAGCCATTTTGAAAATTCCAAATTCATAGAGTGCATCTACTCATGCCAATTGTCAATTTTGTAAAGTTTCATTAAGTTTGGAGAACTTTGAAATTTTTGAAATTTTTGAAATTTTTGCTGTTCCCATGGTAACGGCGGCCATTTTGAATATTCCGAAGTCAAACCCCCACTGCAATTTTTCCCCTCCATTATCATATATACCATCATATACCATTTAATGTCTCTAGAATACATTTAACATTGATGTTCTGGAATGTTCTGTGAAAATTCAAAGTTTTGACCTTTTTGCATTGTTTCCATGGTATCTACAGATATTTTGGAAATTCCAACGCCAAATTCCACATCTTCCAATGTTGCTCATCGTAACTGTGAAGTTTCATGAAGTTTGGAGCATTTTGATATTTTTGAAATTTTTGGTTTAGTTTCCATGACAACATAGCAGTTCCAATGAGTGCCAAAATCAACCAACACCTGTATATGGCCGGCACCTTCATTGTATTAAAATATAATGATTCTGAGTTTAAGCATATCAAAACTGTTCACCAAAACAAAAAACAGAAATTTTTCACATTTGTTTCGTTTCCATGGCAACGGCAGCCATCTTGATGGTGCCATACTCCACTGCACTATAGAATGTGGTGGTCAACATTATGGTATAGTTCCATCAATATTGTTCAAGCCAATTCCGAGAAATAGAATGGACAAAAAAGTGTGGAAGAATAAAAATAATAATATGAAAAAAAGAAACGAACAATAACAATATGTCACCCCAACTCCGTTGAGGGTGCCATAACTAGATTTGCCATTGCAAGCAATAGCGGATGGCACCCTTCCCACATTGCCACTAAACTGCAGCCAGTTCGAAAATTCCAAAGTCAAAGACCGCATCTACAGATGTTTACTAACATTGTTGTAAAGTTTCCTCAATTTTGGAGCATTTTGAAGTTTTTGAAATTTTTGTAGTTTCCATGGCAACGGCGGCCATTTTGAAAATTCCTAAGTCGAAAGTCTGATCTTTACTTGCCATTGGTCATTTATAATGAGTTTCATTAAGTTTGGAACATTTTGAGATTTTTGGACATTTTTGCTGTTTCCATGGTAACGGTGTCCATTTCGAAAATTCCAACAACAGTTTCAATATCGACTTATGCCATGTTATATATTCATAAAGTTTCTTTGAGTTTGATTTTATATTCCTTTAGAAAAGGCTGGTTTGATGTTTTTTCCCATAGGTTCAATGTTAAACTTTTCTCCAGTTTCCATGGCAATGGTACAGATTTTGCAGAAGCTAAGTACTGTTGGTACCTCAGGGCACCACTGCCAACATTTACATAAAGTTTCATTAGGTTGGCTCTTATAATAAAAGATTTAGAATTTGGATTTTTTTTACATTTTTGCAGTTTCCATGGTAACGGCGTCCATTTTTTACCATTCCAATGTCTCTTGCACAACTTCACATGGAGGTTCATATTATGGTATAGTTCCATCAACATTGGTCTGACTAATTCCGAGAAATAGCGTGGACAAAATGTGTGGAAGAATAAAAATAAGAAAAAAAAGAAACGAACAATAACAATATGTCACCCCAACTCCGTTGAGGGTGCCATAACTAGAATTGCCATTGCAAGCAATAGCGGATGTCACCCTTCCCCCAATTGCCACTAAGCGGCAGCCATTTCAAAACAACTTAACAGTGAATGCAGATCTAATGATTGCGATATATCTTTCTGTAAATTTTCAGTACAATAAGAGCATTGTGAAAAGTTACACATTTCTGCTGTTTCCATGGCAACGGCGGCCATTTTGAAAATTCCAAAGTCAAAAGTCTCATCTATACATGCCAGTTGACAATAATATTAAGTTTGATTAAGTTTGGAGCATTTTGAAAATATTTGACATTTCTGCAGTTTCCATGGCAACGGTGGCCATTTTGGAAATTCCAACTCCAAAAATCTCATGCAGACTTAACAGTTAACAATCATATTAAGTTTCATTACTTTTGGAGCATTTTGAAATTTTTGAAATTTTTGACATTTTGGCTGGTTTCTATGGTAACACAGACCATTCCAAATTTTTAATGGCAGATACTCCATTGGTACATGGGAGGGAACATACCATCAGAGTTTCAATGGATTTGACCTACCATTTTAAGGAAGTAAAGGCCACTTTTGAAGGTTTTTTAAAGCGTTTTGACCATTTTTGCCTTGTTTCCATGGTAACACAAGACATTTTCGAAATTCCAACGCCAAATTGCACATCTACCAATGTTGCTCATCGTTACTGTGAAGTTTCATTAAATTTGGAGCATTTTGATATTTTGGAAATTTTTGGTGTAGTATCCATGGCAACATAGTAGTTCCAATGAATGCCAAAAATCATCCAAAACAAGTATATAGTGGGCACCTACATTGTATCAAAATATAATGATTCTAAGTTAAAGCGTCTCCAAATAATTCCCTAAAACCAAAAAGTGGAATTTTTCACAATTGTTCCGTTTCCATGGTAACGGCAGCCATTTTTATTGGTCTTTAGACCTACTGCAACCCGAAATTTTTTGTTCCTCATTATAGTTGACTATCACTAAGATTGGTTCCATTGCCTTCAAAAAATCTGCCGGACAAAAAATCATTGGAAGAATAAGAATAATAACTAGATTTGCGATTGCAAGCAATAGCGGATGGCACCCTTCCCCTATTGCCAGGTGAGCGGTAGCCATGGTAACGGCGGCCATTTTGGAAATTCCAAACTCAAAAGTCAAGTCTACATTAGCTGAGCAACATTTGTTATTTTCAATAAATTTGAAGCATTTTGAAGTTTTTTGTATTTTTGCTGTTTCCATGGTAAAGGCGGCCAATTTTAATATTCCAAAGTCAAACCCCCGCTGCAATTTTTTCCCTCCACAATCATATACCATTTAATGTCTCTAGAATAAATTAAACATTGATGTTCTAGAATGTTCTGTGAAAATTCAAAATTTTGACCTTTTTGCATTGTTTCCATGGTAACAACAGCGATTTTGGAAATTCCAACGCCAAATTCCACATCCTCCAATGTTGCTCATCGTTACTGTGAAGTTTCATTAAGTTTGGAACATTTTGAGATTTTTTAATTTTTTGGAGTAGTTTCCATGGCAACATAGTAGTTCCAATGAGTGCCAAAATCATCCAACACCTGTATATAGTGGGCACCTACATTGTATTAAAATATAAGGATTCTGAGTTCAATCATATCCAAATAGTTCACCAAAACAAAAAACTGGATTTTTTCACATTTATTCCGTTTCCATGGTAACGGCAGCCATCTTGAAAGTGCCAACCCCAAAAAGCAAATCTTCATCTGGTGGTTAACATTATGGTATAGTTTCATCTTCTTGGGTCCATTCATAATAGAGTTCCAGACTGGACAAAAATGTGTGGAAGAAAAATAATAATAACTAGATTTGCCATTGCAAGCAATAGCGGATGGCACCCTTCCCTATTGCCAGGTGAGCGGTAGCCATGGTTACGGCGGCCATTTTGGAAATTCCAAACTCAAAAATCAAGTCTACATTAGCTGAGCAACATTTGTTTTAAATTTCAATAAATTTGAAGCATTTTGAAGTTTTTCGTATTTTTGCTGTTTCCATGGTAACGGCGGCCATTTTGAATATTCCAAAGTTAAACCCCCGCTGCAATTTTTCCCCTCCACAATCATATACCATTTAATGTCTCTAGAATAAATTAAACATTGATGTTCTAGAATGTTCTGTGAAAATTCAAAGTTTTGACCTTTTTGCATTGTTTCCATGGTAACAACAGCGATTTTGGAAATTCCAACGCCAAATTCCACATCTTCCAATGTTGCTCATCGTTACTGTGAAGTTTCATTAAGTTTGGAACATTTTGAGATTTTTGAATTTTTTGGAGTAGTTTCCATGGCAACATAGTAGTTCCAATGAGTGCCAAAAATCATCCAACACCTGTATATAGTGGGCACCTACATTGTATTAAAATATAATGATTCTGAGTTAAATAGTATCCAAATAGTTCACCAAAACAAAAAACTGGATTTTTTCACATTTGTTCCGTTTCCATGGTAACGGCAGCCATCTTGAAAGTGCCAACCCCAAAAAGCAAATCTTCATCTGGTGGTTAACATTATGGTATAGTACCATCTTCTTGGGTCCATTCACATTAGAGTTCCAGACTGGACAAAAATGTGTGGAAGAAAAATAATAATAAAAATAAAAACAAAAAGAAACGTAGAATAACAATATGTCACCCAAACTCCGTTTAGGGTGCCATAACTAGAATTGCCATTGCAAGCAATAGCGGATGTCACCCTGGTTCCCCAATTGCCACTAAACGGCAGCCATTTCGAAATGTTCCATCAGTAAATGCAGATATATCCATAACAAAAGATCTTTCTGTCAGTTTTCTTAGCTTTATGTACGTTTTTCTGCTTTCAACAATTGTGCCGTTTCCATGGCAACGGCAGCCATTTTGAAAATTCCAAACTCAAAACTCAAGTCTACATTAGCTAGGCAACATTTGTTTTAAGTTTCATTAAATTTGAAGCATTTTTTAGTTTTTCATATTTTTGCTGTTTCCATGGTAACGGCGGCCATTTTGAAAATTCCAAAGTCTAACTTCTGCTACAAATTGTTCTCTCCATAATTATATACCAGCATATACCATTTAATGTCTCAAGAATAAATTTAACAGTTATGTTCTGGAATGTTCCATGAAAAATTCACCCCCCTCAAATTATGTCTAGAGACCCCCCAGTTGAAAAAAAAATGTACCATGTTCAAGTGTGCATGAGTCTCTTAATATCATAGAAGTTTCATATAAATTGGAACACATTTCTATTTTTCACATTTTTGCTGTTTCCATGGCAATGGCAGCCATTTTTTTAATTCCAAAGTCAGATGCAAAACTACACATGGTGATTAACATTATGTTATAGTTCCATCAACATTGGTCCATTCAGTTCCAAGAACTAAGCTGGACAAAAAGTGCGGAATAAGAATAATAAGAAAAAAAGAATCGTACAATAACAATATGTCACCCGACCTCCGTCAGGGTGACATAACTAGAATTGCCATTGCAAGCAATAGCGGATGTCACCCTTCCCCCAATTGCCACTAAGTTGCAGCCATTTCAGAATCGTTTAACAGTGAATGCACACATATGCATGGCAATACATCTTTCTGTAAATTTTCAGTACATTCACAGCATTTTAAAAATTTCACATTTCTGCCGTTTCCATGGCAACGGCAGCCATTTTGAAAATTTCAAAGTCAAAAGCCTCATCATTACTTATCAGTTAACAATAATATCAAGTTTTATTAAGTTCAAAGCATTTTGAAAATATTTGACTTTTTTGCAGTTTCCATGGCAACGGTGGCCATTTTGGAAATTCCAAAGTCAAAAGTCTCATCCAGACTTGGCAGTCAACAATAATATTAAGTTTCATCAATTTTGGAGCATTTTGAAATTTTTTGAAATATTTGATCCTGTATCCATGGTAACAGAGTAGTTCCAATGGTTGTCATAATCATTCAAAACCTGTATATAGTGGACAACTATATTGTATAAAAATTTGATGATTTTAAGTTCAAGCATACCAAAGTTATTCACCAAACCCTGAAGTTTTTGGAGCATTTTGACCTTTTTGCATTGTTTCCATGGAAACGGCAGACATTTTGGAAATTCCAACGCCAAATTCCACATCTACCAAAGTTGCTCATCGTTATGCTGGAATTTCAAAAAATTTGGAGCATTTTCATTTTTTTGAATTTTTTGGTGTAGTATCCATGGCAACATAGCAGTTCCAATGATTGCCAAAATCATCCCAAAGCAGTATATAGTGGGCACCTACATTGTATTAAAATCTAAAGATTTTAAGGTTAAGCATTCTCAAACAATTCACCTAACTCCAAAATTATATTTTTTCACCATTTTTCCGTTTCCATGGTGATGGCAGCCATTTTTTTAGTGCCAATATTGAAAAGCAACAGGAAAGTCAGGGTTCCTTGTTATAGTGCACCATCATTCAGATTGGTTCCTTTGGCTCTGAGAAAGCGAGCGGACAAAATTAGGTGGAAGAAAAATAATAATAACTAGATTTGCCATTGCAAGCAATAGCGGATGGCACCCTTTCCCCATTGCCAGGCCAGCGGCAGCCATTCAGAAAATTTTTGCTGTTTCCATGGCAACAGCGGCCATTTTGAAAATTCGAAACTCAAAAGTTAAGTCTACATAAGCTAGGCAAAATTTGTTATAAGTTTCATCAAATTTAAAGCATTTTGAAGTTTTTCATAATTTTGCTGTTCCCATGGTAACGGCGGCCATTTTGAATATTCCAAAGTCAAAGTCCGCTGCAATATTTTCCCTCCATAATCATATATACCATTTAATGTCTCTAGAGTAAATTTTACATTGATGTTCTGGAATGTTCTGTGAAAATTCAAAGTTTTGACCTTTTTGCTTTGTTTCCATGGTAACAACAGCTATTTTGGAAATTCCAACGCCAAATTTCACATCTTCCAATGTTGCTCATCGTTACTGTGAAGTTTCATGAAGTTTTGAGCATTTTGATTTTTTTGAAATTTTTGGTGTTGTTTCCATGGCAACATAGTAGTTCCAATGAGTACCAAAATCATCCAACACCTGTATATAGTGGGCACCTACATTGTATTAAAATATAATGATTCTGAGTTAAAGCATATCCAAACAGTTCACCAAAACAAAAAACTGGATTTTTTCACATTTGTTCTGTTTCCATGGTAACAGCAGCCATCTTGAAAGTGCCAACCCCAAAAAGCAAATCTTCATATGGTGGTTAATATTATGGTATAGTTCCATCTTCTTGGGTCCATTCACATTAGAGTTCCAGACTGGACAAAAATGTGTGGAAGAAAAATAATAATAAAAATAAAAAAAACAAAAAGAAACGAAGAATAACAATATGTCACTCCAACTCCGTTGAGGGTGCCATAATAATAGAGAAAAAGAAACAGAGGAAAAGCAATATGTCACCCGACATTGTCGATCGGGTGACATAAAAATAAAAAAAAACTAGATTTGCCATTGCAAGCAATAGCGGATGGCACCCTTCCCGCATTGCCTGGTGAGCGGCAGCCATTTTGAAAATTCCAAAGTCAAAGAGCACATCTACAGATGTCTATTAAAATTCTTGTAAAATTTCATCAGTGTTGGAGAATTTTTTTTTTTAATTTTTGCTATTTCCATGGTTACGGGTGCCATTTTCAAAATTCCAAAGAGAGGTGCCACTTTGGGACATGCCATGTTACATATCCATAAAGTTGTAGAAGGTTTGACCCAATATTCTAGCAGAAAATGCAGCTTCGATGTGTTTTCCCATAGGGCCAATGTTAAACTTTCGCCCTGTTTCCATGACAATGGCGGCCATTTTGGAATTTCCTAATATTGTCACAACATCTAGGCATACCAAGGAACATTACCATTAAGTTTCATCCACGAGGGTCTTATAATAAAAGATTTAAAATTTTGATTTTTTTTCACATTTTATCAGTTTCCATGACAACAGCCGCCATCTTGAATATGCCATACCCCGATTGCAAATCTGCACATGCTGGGTAACATTATGGTACAGTCCCATGACCATTGGTTAATACAGTTTCAAGATATAAGCTGGACAAAAAAAGTGGAAGAAAAATAAAAATAAGAAAAAAAGAAACGTAGAATAACAATACGTCACCCCAACTCCGTTGAGAGTGCCATAACAAAAAGAAACGTAGAATAACAATATGTCACCCAAACTCCGTTTAGGGTGCCATAACTAGATTTGCCATTGCAAGCAATAGCGGATGGCACCCTTCCCCCATTGCCAGGCGAGCGGCAGCCATTTTGAAAGTTCCAAAATCATAGAGTGCATCTACTCATGCCAATTGTCAATTTTGTAAAGTTTCATTAAGTTTGGAGAACTTTGAAATTTTTGAAATTTTTGCTGTTCCCATGGTAACGGCGGCCATTTTGAATATTCCAAAGTCAAACCCCCGCTGCAATTTTTTTCCTCCATAATCATATATACCATCATATACCATTTGATGTCTCTAGAATACATTTAACATTGATGTTCTGGAATGTTCTGTGAAAATTCAAAGTTTTGACCTTTTTGCATTGTTTCCATGGTATCTACAGATATTTTGGAAATTCCAACGCCAAATTCCACATCTTCCAATGTTGCTCATCCTTACTGTGAAGTTTCATGAAGTTTGGAGCATTTTGATATTTTTGAAATTTTTGGTATAGTTTCCATGGCAACATAGTAGTTCCAATGAGTGCCAAAATCATCCAACACCTGTATATGGCCGGCACCTACATTGTATCAAAATATAATGTTTCTGAGTTTAAGCATATCAAAACAGTTCACCGAAACAAAAAACAGGATTTTTTCACATTTGTTTCGTTTCCATGGCAACGGCAGCCATCTTGATGGTGCCATACCCCACTGCACTATAGAATGTGGTGGTCTACATTATGGTATAGTTACATCAATATTGATCAAGCCAATTCCGAGAAATAGAATGGACAAAAAAGTGTGGAAGAATAAAAATAATAATAATAATAATAACTAGATTTGCCATTGCAAGCAATAGCGGATGGCACCCTTTTCCCATTGCCAGGCCAGCGGCAGCCATTTAGAAAAATTTTGCTGTTTCCATGGCAACGGCGGCCATTTTGAAAATTCGAAACTCAAACGTTAAGTCTACATAAGCAAGGCAAAATTTGTTATAAGTTTGATTAAATTTAAAGCATTTTGAAGTTTTTCATAATTTTGCTGTTCCCATGGTAACGGTGGCCATTTTGAATATTCCAAAGTCAAACCTTCGCTGCAATTTTTTCCCTCCATAATCATATATACCATCATATACCATTTAATGTCTCTAGAATACATTTAACATTGATGTTCTGGAATGTTCTGTGAAAATTCAAAGTTTTGACCTTTTTGCATTGTTTCCATGGTTACTACAGATATTTTGGAAATTCCAACGCCAAATTCCACATCTTCCAATGTTGCTCATCGTGATTGTGAAGTTTTTATAAAGTTTGGAGCATTTTGATATTTTTGAAATTTTTCGTGTAGTTTCCATGGCAACATAGAAGTTCCAAAGATCGCCAAAATCATTCCAACACAAGTGTATAGTGGGCACCTACATTGTATTAAAATATAATGATTCTGAGTTTAAGCATATTCAAATAGTTCACCAAAACCAAAAACCGGAATTTTTCACATTTGTTCCGTTTCCATGGTAACGGCAGCCATCTTGAACCATTCCATGCTTACTGCAACTCTTCACCTGTGGGTCCTCAATATAGTGGAGTTCCATCAACATTGGTCCATTGGAATTCGAGAAATCGCGCGGACAAAAATGTGTGGAAGAAAAATAATAAAAACTAGATTTGCCATTGCAAGCAATAGCGGATGGCACCCTTCCCACATTGCCAGGCGAGCGGCAGCAATCTAGAAAATTCCAAAGTCAAAGTGTGCATCTACACATTCAAATTATCATATTTGTTAGGTTTCATTAAGTTTGGAGCATTTTGAAGTTTTTGACATTTTTGCTGTTTCCATGGTTACGGCGGCCATTTTGAAAATTCCAACTTCAAATGTCAATTTTGCTTATGCCAGTGACCATTCCTGTAAAGTTTCATCCAGTTTACAGCATTTTTATTTTTTTGAATTTTTTGACCTTTTTGCATTGTTTCCATGGTAACAACAGATATTTTGGAAATTCCAACGCCAAATTCCACATCTTCCAAAGTTGCTCATCGTTACTGTGAAGTTTCATGAAGTTTGGAGCATTTTGATATTTTTGAAATTTTTGGTATAGTTTCCATGGCAACATAGTAGTTCCAATGAGTGCCAAAATCATCCAACACATGTATATGGCCGGCACCTACATTGTATCAAAATATAATGGTTCTGAGTTTAAGCATATCAAAACAGTTCACCAAAACAAAAAACAGGATTTTTTCACATTTGTTTCGTTTCCATGGCAACGGCAGCCATCTTGATGGTGCCATACCCCACTGCACTATAGAATGTGGTGGTCTACATTATGGTATAGTTCCATCAATATTGTTCAAGCCAATTCCGAGAAATAGAATGGACAAAAAAGTGTGGAAGAATAAAAATAATAACTAGATTTGCCATTGCAAGCAATAGCGGATGGCACCCTTCCCCAATTGCCAGGCGAGCGGCAACAAACTAGAAGATTCCAAACTCAAAGAGTGCATCTACACATTCAAATTATCATTTTTGTAAAGTTTAATAAAGTTTGGAGCATTTTGAAATTTTGGACATTTTTGCTGTTTCCATGGTTACGGCGGCCATTTTGAAATTTCCAACTTCAAAAGTCAACTCTGCTTATGCCAGTGACCATTCCTGTAAAGTTTCCTCCAGTTTGCAGCATTTTTATTTTTTTTGAAAATTTCGACCTTTTCGCATTGTTTCCATGGTAACTACAGACATTTTGGAAATTACAACTCCAAATGCCACATCTTCCAATGTTGCTCATCGTTGCTGTGAAGTTTCATGAAGTTTGGAGCATTTTGAGATTTTTGAAATTTTTGGTGTAGTTTCCATGGCAACATAGTAGTTCCAATGAGTTCCAAAATCATCCAACACCTGTATATAGTGGGCACCTACATTGTATTAAAATATAATGATTCTGAGTTAAAGCATATCCAAACAGTTCACCAAAACAAAAAACTGGATTTTTTCACATTTGTTACGTTTCCATGGTAACGGCAGCCATCTTGAACCATTCCATGCTTCATGCACAACCCAACATGGGTGTCCTCACTATAGTAGAGTTCCATCAACATTGGTCCATTGGATTTCGAGAAATCACCTGGACAAAATGTGTGGAAGAAAAATAATAAAAATAATAATAAGAAAAAAAAGAAACGTAGAATAACAATACGACACCCCAACTCCGTTGAGGGTGCCATAACTAGATTTGTAATTGCTAGCAATAACGGATGGCACCCTTCCCCCATTGCCAGGTGAGCGGCAGCCAGTTTGAAAATTCCAAAGTCAAATAGTGCATCTACAGATGTCTAGTAACATTTTTGCAAAGTTTCATTAAGTTTGAAGCATATTGAAATTTTGGATATTTTTGCTGTTTCCATGGCAACGGCGGCCATTTTGAAAATTCCAAACTCAAAAGTCAAGTCTTCATAAGCTAGGCAACATTTGTTATAAGTTTCATTAAATTTAAAGCATTTTGAAGTTTTTCATATTTTTGCTGTTTCCATGGTAACGGCGGCCATTTTTAATATTCTAAAGTCAAACCCCCGCTGCAATTTTTTCCCGCCATAATCATATACCATTTAATGTCTCTAGAATAAATTTAACATTGATGTTCTGGAATGTTCTGTGAAAATTCAAAGTTTTGACCTTTTTGCAATGTTTCCATGGTAACAACAGATATTTTGGAAATTCCAACGCCAAATTCCACATCTTCCAATGTTGCTCATCATTATTGTGAAGTTTCATTAAGTTTGGAACATTTTGAGATTTTTGAAATTTTTGGTTTAGTTTCCATGGTAACATAGTAGTTCCAATGAATGCCAAAATTATCCAACACCTGTATATAGTGGGCACCTACATTGTATTAAAATATAATGATTCTGAGTTAAAGCATATCCAAACAGTTCACCAAAACAAAAAACTAAAATTTTTAACATTTGTTCCGTTTCCATGGTAACGGCAGCCATCTTGAACCATTCCATGGTGCCTGCAACTCTTCACCTAAGGGTCCTCTATATAATAGAGTTCCATCAACTTTGGTCCATTGGATTTCCAGAAATCTCCTGGACAAAAATTAGGTGGAAGAAAAATAATAAAAACTAGATTTGTAATTGCTAGCAATAACGGATGACACCCTCGTCCCCCCATTGCCAGGCGAGTGGCAGCCATTTTGGAAATTCCAAAGTCAAAGAGTGCATCTACACCTGCAAGTTATCATTTTTGCAAAATTTCATTAAGTTTGGAGCATTTTGAAATTTTGGACAATTTTGCTGTTTCCATGGTTACGGCGGCCATTTTGGAAATTCCAACTTCAAAATGCAACTCCGCACATGTCAGTCACTATTCCTGTAAAGTTTCATCCAGTTTGCAGCACTAAATGTTTTTCGGAAATTTTGAACATTTGTGCTGCAACCATGGTTACAGTAGATAATTCCAAAATTCTAAAAGCAGACATCTCATTGCCACATGTCATGTTATATATCAATACAGTTTCATTTACTTTGGTGCACTACTCTCTGAGAAAATGCTGATTTTATACATTTTACCATAGGGTCAATGCAAAACTTGGCCCCAGTTTCCATGACAACGGCGGCCATTTTGAACTATCCAAATATTGTCTTGACATCTTGGCATACTGGGTAACATTTTCATAAAGTTTCATCCAGTTGGATCTTATAACGAAAGAGTTCGAATTTTTGATATTTTAGCTGTTTCCATGGTAACGGCGGCCATTTTGAAAATTCCAAAGTCAAACTGGAAATCAGCACATGCCAGTTAACATTCCTGTGGAGTTTCTGCCAGTTTGAACCACTTTGATTTTTTTCGCATTTGTGCTGTTTCCATGGAAACGGCGGCCATGTTTTACCATTCCATAGCAAGGTGCACAACTTCAAATGGGGGTCCTCATTATGTTATAGTTCCAACAATATTGGATCACTCAATTCTTAGAAACACGATGGACAAAATGTGTGGAAGAATAATAAAAATAACTAGATTTGTAATTGCTAGCAATAACGGATGGCACCCTTCCCCCATTGCCAGGTGAGCGGCAGCCAGTTTGAAAATTCCTTAGTCAAATAGTGCATCTACAGATGTCTAGTAACATTTTTGCAAAGTTTCATTAAGTTTGAAGCATTTTGAAATTTTGGATATTTTTGCTGTTTCCATGGTAACGGCGGCCATTTTGAAAATTCCAAACTCAAAAGTCAAGTCTTCATAAGCTAGGCAACATTTGTTACAAGTTTCATTAAATTTAAAGCATTTTGAAGTTTTTCATATTTTTGCTGTTTCCATGGTAACGGCGGCCATTTTTAATATTCCAAAGTCAAACCCCCGCTGCAATTTTTTCCCTCCATAATCATATACCATTTAATGTCTCTGGAATAAATTTAACATTGATGTTCTGGAATATTCTGTGAAAATTCAAAGTTTTGACCTTTTTGCATTGTTTCCAAGGTAACAACAGATATTTTGGAAATTCCAACGCCAAATTCCACATCTTCCAATGTTGCTCATCGTTACTGTGAAGTTTCCTGAAGTTTGGAGCATTTTGAGAATTTCGAAATTTTTGGTGTAGTTTCCATGGCAACATAGTAGTTCCAATGATCACCAAAATCATCCAACACCTGTATATAGTGGGCACCTACATTGTATTAAAATATAATGATTCTGAGATAAAGCATATCCAAACAGTTCACCAAAATAAAAAACTGGATTTTTTCACATTTGTTCTGTTTCCATGGAAACAGTAGCCATCTTGAACCATTCCATGCTTCCTGCAACTCTGCACCTGGGGGTCCTTACTATAGTAGAGTTCCATCAACATTGGTCCATTGGATTTCGAGAAATCACCTGGACAAAATTTGTTGCAAGAAAAATAATAATAATAAGAAAAAAAAGAAACGTAGAATAACAATACGTCACCCCAACTCCGTTGAGGGTGCCATAACTAGAATTGCCATTGCAAGCAATAGCGGATGTCACCCTTCCCCTATTGCCACTAACCAGCAGCCATCTCAAAATGGTTTAACAGTGAATGCACATATATGCATGGCAATACATCTTTCTGTAAATTTTCAGTACATTCAGAGCATTTTTTAAAAATTTAACATTTCTGCTGTTTCCATGGCAACGGCAGCCATTTTGAAAATTTCAAAGTCAAAAGTCTCATCTGTACTTGACAGTTAACAATAATATCAAGTTTCATTAAGTTCAAAGCATTTTGAGAAATTTTGACATTTTTGCAGTTTCCATGGCAACGGTGGCCATTTTGGAAATTCCAAAGTCAAAAGTCTCATCCAGACTTGCCAGTCAACTATCATATTAAGTTTCATCAATTTTGGAGCATTTTGAAATTTGATCCTGTATCCATGGTAACAGAGTAGTTCAAATGATTGTCAAAATCATCAAAACCTGTATATAGTGGATAACTATATTGTGTAAAAACTTGATGATTTTAAGTTTAAGCATACCAAAGTTATTCACCAAACCCGGAAGTTTTTGGAGCATTTTGACCTTTTTGCATTGTTTCCATGGAAACGGCAGACATTTTGGAAATTCCGACGCCAAATTCCACATCTACCAAAGTTGCTCATCGTTATGGTAACGTTTAAAAAAATTTGGAGCATTTTCATATTTTTGAAATTTTTGGTGTAGTTTCCATGGCAACATAGTAGTTCCAATGATTGCCAAAATCATCCAAAACCAGTATATGGGTGGCACCTTCATTGTATTAAAATATGATGATTCTGAGTTTAAGCATCTCCAAATTATTCCAAAAAAACAAAAAGTGGAATTTTTCACAATTGTTCCGTTTCCATGGAAACGACAGCCATTTTTTATGGTCTTAGACCCTACTGCAACCCGCAATTTTGTGTTCCCTATTATACTTAACTATCATTAAGGTTGGTTCCATTGGCTCCGAGAAAAGTGGCGGACAAAATAGTTGGAAGAATAATAATAATAACAAAGAAACAGAGGAAAAGCAATATGTCACCCGACATTGTCGATCGGGTGACATAACTAGATTTGCCATTGCAAGCAATAGCGGATGGCACCCTTCCCCCATTGCCAGGCCAGCGGCAGCAATTTAGAAATTTATTTGCTGTTTCCATGGCAACGGCGGCCATTTTGAAAATTCCAAACTCAAAAGTCAAGTCTACATAAGCTAGGCAACATTTGTTATAAGTTTCATTAAATTTGAAGCATTTTGAAGTTTTTCATATTTTTGCTGTTTCCATGGTAACGGCGGCCATTTTTAATATTCCAAAGTCAAACCCCCGCTGCAATTTTTTCCCTCCATAATCATATACCATTTAATGTCTCTAGAATAAATTTAACATTCATGTTCTGGAAAGTTCTGTGAAAATTCAAAGTTTTGACCTTTTTGCATTGTTTCCATGGTAATAACAGCTATTTTGGAAATTCCAACTCCAAATGCCACATCTTCCAATGTTGCTCATCGTTACTGTGAAGTTTCGTGAAGTTTGGAGCATTTTGAGATTTTTGAAATTTTTGGTGTAGTTCCCATGGCGACATAGTAGTTCCAATGAGTGCCAAAATCATCCAACACCTGTATATAGTGGGCACCTACATTGTATTAAAATATGATGATTCTGAGTTAAAGCATTACCATACAGTTCACCGAAACTAAAAACTGTATTTTTTCACATTTGTTCTGTTTCCATGGTAACGGCAGCCATTTTTTTACCATTCCAATGTCTCTTGCACAACTTCACATGGCGGTTCATATTATGGTATAGTTCCATCAACATGGGTTTGACCAATTCCGAGAAATAGTATGGACAAAATGTGTGGAAGAATAAAAATAATAATAAAAAGAAAAAAAAGAAACGTAGAATAACAATATGTCACCCCAACTCCGTTGAGGGTGCCATAATAAGAAAAAAAAGAAACGTAGAATAACAATATGTCACCCCAACTCCGTTGAGGGTGCCATAACTAGAATTGCCATTGCAAGCAATAGCGGATGTCACCCTTCCCCTCATTGCCACTAAGCGGCAGCCATTTCAAAACAACTTTACAGTGAATGCAGATCTATGAATTGCGATATATCTTTCTGTAAATTTTCAGTACAATAAGAGCATTGTCAAAAGTTTCACATTTCTGCTGTTTCCATGGCAACGGCAGCCATTTTGAAAATTCCAAAGTCAAAAGTCTCATCTATACATCTCAGTTAACAATAATATTAAGTTTCATTAAGTTTGGAGCATTTTGAAAATATTTGACATTTCTGCAGTTTCCATGGCAACGGTGGCCATTTTGGAAATTCCAACTCCAAAAATCTCATGCAGACTTGACAGTCAACAATCATATTAAGTTTCATAACTTTTTGAGCATTTTGAAATTTTTGAAAATTTTGACATTTTGGCTGGTTTCTATGGTAACACAGACCATTCCAAATTTCTAATGGCAGATACTACATTGGTACATGGTAGGGAACACACCATCAGAGTTTCAATGGATTTGACCTACCATTTTAATGAAGTAAATGCCACTTTTTAAGGTTTTTTAAAGCGTTTTAACCATTTTTGCCTTGTTTCCATGGTAACACAAGACATTTTCGAAATTCCAACGCCAAATTGCACATCTTCCAATGTTGCTCATCGTTACTGTGAAATTTCATTAAATTTGGAGCATTTTGATATTTTTGAAATTTTTGGTGTAGTATCCATGGCAACATAGTAGTTCCAATGAATGCCAAAAATCTTCAAAAACAAGTATATGCCCGGCACCTACATTGTATCAAAATATAATGATTCTAAGTTAAAGCATCTCCAAATAATTCACCAAAACCAAAAAGTGGAATTTTTCACATTTGTTCCGTTTCCATGGTAACGGCAGCCATTTTTAATGGTTCTATGACCTACTGCAACCCGAAATTTTGTGTTCCTCATTATAGTTGACTATCACTAAGATTGGTTCCATTGCCTTCAAAAAATCTGCCGGACAAAAATCATTGGAAGAATAAGAATAATAATAACAAAGAAACGGAGGAAAAACAATATGTCACCCGACATTGTCGATCGGGTGACATAATAATAATAATAATAAGAAAAAAAGAAACGAACAATAACAATATGTCACCCCAACTCCGTTGAGGGTGCCATAATAAGAAAAAAAGAAACGAACAATAACAATATGTCACCCCAACTCCGTTGAGGGTGCCATAATAATAACAAAGAAACGGAGGAAAAGCAATATGTCACCCGACATTGTCGATCGGGTGACATAATAAGAAAAAAAAGAAACGTAGAATAACAATACGTCACCCCAACTCCGTTGAGGGTGCCATAATTAGAATTAGCTTGACACATAGCGACTGAGTGTGTCATCTTGAAAAGATTTAGAAACGGCACACAATGCATGCCATGAACGTCGTATAACAGAAGAAACTGGTATGATCTTTCATCTCCTTTCGAAACTTATTGCAAATATGAATAATTGAAAGCCAATGAAGTATGTGATACGAACAAGCTGAGGAGCAATACAAAATGTATGACAAAAAAGGACCAAAAGTAGCCTATCCCAAAAATAAACTTTTCCTGAGGGATTTAAAACCGTATTTTTCTATGTAATTTTGAAACTGTAAACTGACAATTTTAGAAAGATTTGTTATAAATCATATCAGTCCCGAAGCACTGACTACTGAGCGGATGATATATCTGCTGGGAGTCACCATCCACCTGCAGCAGTATCGACCCAGTGATGTAAAACAATTAAGAAAAAAAACCCACCACTTTTAGAATATCTGACATCTAAAGTGTGTTCGTTTTTTTGACACGGTTTGTTCTGTTTCGGTTTTAAAAGGTTCTTTTCATGAGTGCTTATTTTGTCAAAGAGAACCAATATATAGTAAACAAATTATCCTTTACTATCTTATATTGATCTTACGATTTGAGAAAAAAAGATAAAATAACATATCCTTATGATTTTCGCTATATTTTAAATTTGTCTTTTAGCATTTTTTTTTGTGACGAGAAACAGTCATTTTCATAAATGATTTTATGAGATTATTCGGACGAGCACACTAGAGTGTGTAACTAAAATCCAAAGTTATACAAATAGCTGTGATTGAATTTTTCTAATTTCTGCTTTAATATCCTATTTATACATAATATGCATAACTGATGACTTTCAAATTGCACCGTGAAAACAGTTAACTTTGACGAAACCTTTGTTTTTAAAGTGATCTATTGTCTGTATTCTTCTACAAATATTAGTTTACAGTTACCTGTTTAAGCAGTATCGTATTATTGATATGGTACGCACTATCTCATATGAATTCCATATAAAACTATATATATATAAAACCAATGTCTAAATAAACGTAATTTTGTTACATTAAGAAGCAACATTAATAATATTTCGTCATGGTATTTAAGTTGAACCCCCCCCCTCCCGCCCCCAAAAGAATATGAAAACAACAATTTTGACTGATTTTTTTGTCAGCATTTATTAAATAATATTTATTCTTATACATTTGGACTATGACAAAATTATGTCAATGAGCTTTATATTACTTTTCGAAGATTGGTCAGGTAAGACTTGGGATGCAAAATAAATCTATCACATGTCAGTTGCAAAAATCTTCATTTTGGACTCCAGGTATAGTGCGATCAGTCTATGGTATACGGTATGTAACAAAAGATATATACGAAGTATGTACCATGTTGCGGCTGTAGATATTTAGACCTAAACCGCAGCTATTGTTTGTTTTAAGTTCTGTTATAAATTCCTATTTTCATAACCTCTCACTCGAATGATAAATGACTGATACACTTTCAAATAAAAATATTGAACGACAAAGGTGTCACTTTCTGCTATAAGCGGTTCATCAAACTGATTTATAGCAAGTTAATGTATTCGTTTAAGTGTTAGATTGCGAGAAAATTTAGATTTGTCATATATATTTGATGACTATTACGAAACGATAATTTGAGTCTTTAATAAATATATAAGAGAAGTCTTTTGACTAACTTTCTTCATTCAATATTACCTAACAGTTTTTCAATTGAGTCAAAAAGCAATAAAGATCACCTCCTAAAAGGTTTGCTTTTGAACCGATAAAACCTTTTGTTAATATTAGCCACCTACAAATATTAAAATATAAAAGGGTTGTAATGCTATAATCATGATATTAATTAAATTTCATGTCAGAATATTTTCTAAATGAGCAAACTGTCAGGTACAATGCGAAATAAATAAAGTCTAAAGACTGACATTCATATAGTCTACAATATATATGTATTTTCCCTCATGTTTGGTTTGCGTGAAATTATAATTGTTGACACTGATTACAAATAAGGTAGATTCATACTGGAAATATCAGCTTACTTGATTATTTGTTGTTCCAAATACAAGTAGCTACATGTAAAACCGAAAAAAGAACTACTACTAGTAGTTGTATCCTTCGATACATAAAATTTTAATGCAATAGCTTATTCCATTTTTGTCATTTTATGTTTGTCAGATGCACTAATTTGCTTTTTGTGTTGCACCGTTGATAACACTCATGTTTCATGGGTAAACTATCGCAAACCAAGACTAAATATATGTTAACAAACAAATAGCTACACGTATATATCTCTCGTCATTAATCATTGTGTTTTAAATATTCCAAGTAGTTTTTTCTCACTTTTAAGTTTCATTTATTAACTAGAGAATAATGTGATTGATGTCATATGATATCTACTTCAGACACCACTTAGCAGGGAAACGATATACTATCACTAAAATAAAAAATAATCAGTTCAGTAGTCAGGACTTCGGTACTGATATGGTTGAATGTAAACCGTTCTAAAATTATCCTTTTCAAAATTTTGAAATTAGATGAAACTAAATTTTCAACTTGCTCAGGCTAAATTGACATTTGATAAAATTACCTATTTTTAAAGATTCTTTTTGGTCATATAGGTCGTCAACGGATATTCGGCTTTGAGCATTCCTGATGAATGTGAATCCAGAAAAAAACGCGTTGGACGTCTAAATATTTCTTTTCAATGCTAACTTAGTACATTCCCATTACACGACATCTATATAATCTATAATTTGCACTATGATATATATGCATTCACTTATTACCAATCCAGCAACAGTATATATCTTTGGTACTTTAAAGTGCGATGATCACGCTAAAGTGCGATGGTCTACGCTAAAGTACAAAGGTGTCTATGCTAAAAGGGGGTTGTTTGTTCGTTTGCTAATACACGATGGTATATCACGCTAAAGTGCATGGACCAATAGTATAGGTTTGGGGAATTAAACCGTTAAAGTACAGAGATTAAACAAAATAGTCTTTTTGCAAAAGCTAGTATATACATGTGCTAAGGTATAGCATATGTGATAGGCTTAGGTTTCATTAACCTGGTCGTTTCTAAACCACGTAAAAGTTGCTTAAAAGTAATATAGAAGTCACAAACTACTCTTAAATGAGTTTTAACAATGCGGGCGTATTAAATATTTGGATAATTGGTGTAGCTTGCCGTACACACAGTCTATCACTAATGTGACATCCCCCCTCTTTACACATTCGTCACTGTAAGTTACAAATACCTTTTATTTTCGACGTTAATTTTCACTCAATAGACATTATTTTAATGGAACCCCTAGGTAGACTGCAACATTAAAAATGATATCAATGTATCTGTTTGTTTCCAAAGAAGCTGGATACAGGATACTTATGCGTATACTATGTTGTATCTTTATAGAAATGTTGTCGACTGCAAGACCTTTTTCCAACACCCGGAAATAAACACATTCTTTTCAGCCGACAAAGACCTATTAGGTTTGAAATTAAGTCAAGGAATAAAATATGTAATTTAAATTAAAAATTTCTTCATACGAGTTTCTTATACTATGTTCCTAATTTTGTCATTTTTTTTTAAAGGAAAACGGAGTTAAATAACTTTTTATTGTTTCCGAAAACCATTTTTTTCTCTTGTTTTATTGTATTTTGTGCACTTGTGAAAAAAAATGTTTAAACTAAGTCATGGACATTCCGGTTTGAAAGTTATTAATCATATACTCTTAATCTTTATTCCGGCATGTACATTAAATTCTAGTTTGTATAAACGTCTGTTAACATCATAATCAAACTACTTTTTCACGTCTATACTTTTGCGGACCATCGAAATTTAGCGTACTGAGGCATCTCACTTTAGCGTAGACCATCGAACTTTAACGTGACCATCGTACATTTGCGTGACCATTGTACTTAAGCTTCCTCATTGCACTTTAGAGTCCTACATATATACCAGCTGTTACGATTTCACATGTATTGTATTTGTTTTCGTGATTTCCTTGATCGAAAGTTGATGCGCACATGGAAGCTTAACCAAGAATTCAAAGTGGTGAAGTTGAAATCACCTCTTCTATTTAATTTGCAGACACCATAATAGTTTTCCTTGCTATAGTAACTGTAAATGAAGTAAGAAATATCCCTTCAGTTGTTTCAGGTTTTTTATCGGAAAAAATGCTTAGACATTTGTTATATCTCAATGTCACAATAGATGTTTTTATAATGTTATCGGACTTAACATTTCCGTGATCTCATTTAAAATAGATCCTGTGGTACCAATTACAAATACACATTTGGGAATAATTTAAAGCTTTAATAAAAACTCGGCAAAATTAACACAAAGAGAATTTGACATTACTATACTTTCCAGATATTCTACTGTTGCCTTAATTCAAAGGAGGATGGGTTAAACATTCCAATCATTTTGGAAGCTATAAATTAAATTTCTAACTTGGAGTTACTGTAGATATATCTTAGAAGGTAACACTCCGTCTTATGTCAATGGCAATGATTTGTGCATTTACCTTTCAGTAAGTATTGTCAAAACAACTGTGAAATTATTGATTTTTTTCATTCATACAACCAACATATTTCTTTTATCAATATTATCAGCATTCAAACTCTCACAACTCGAATTAAAAGGAATGGTGTGTGACTACGCATTTAATATATCAATTTCGATGCATAAGGGCACATGCTGTAAAAACATTGAACATACAAACATACATATACATATCTATCAAATATTTTAATTTAAAGGGGTTGTTATGTTATATAAAGTATTTGTCATTTATTTGACGAAGTAGATGTTTGATTTTGTTTTAAGTGCTTCAAGTAGATGATAACAAGTAATGGGATAAAAAAAGAATGATGTTGCTATATTTTCTTTAAAATCTAAAAATTATGACAAAAGTGTCTGTTTGTATATATTTATTTTGATATGGTAGTATTACTGTATACTTTGTTTAACCCTTAACGTTAGAGTGTTGATACAAGTGATGCATGGTGTGTGGATAAATTAACCAGACATCAAATTTTAAAACTACAGAAATGTTCATAAGATTAAACATTATGTTGTGACATTTTTTAACTGGTAAATTAAAATTGATTTTTATGTCTTCATAGGTCTTTAACAAACATTGCATGCGTGTTAAATTCAACAAATGTTTGCAAAGAAAAAAACCCCAATTATATGCATTCTATCTATATTTAAAAGAAATCACAAAAATACTGAACCCCTAGGAAAATTTAAATCGGAAAGTCCCTAATCAAATGTCAAAATCAAAAGATTAAAGGTACCAGGATTATAATTTAGTACGCCAGACGCGCGTTTCGTCTACATAAGACTCATCAGTGACGCTCATATCAAAATATATATAAAGCCAAACAAGTACAAAGTTGAAGAGCACTGAGGATCCAAAATTCTAAAAAGGTGTGCAAAATACGCCTATGGTAATCTATACCTTGGAAAAGAAAATTACATCAAAATCAAACGCATGGACAACAACTGCCATATTCCTGACTTGAATAAATAAATAAAAGAAAAAACATTGAATTATCATTTTATTATCGTTGGTATTCCTCCGTAATCAAATCGGTTACTTTGTCTAATGAATTGTTAATTTTGTTTTAAACATGTCATTCTGGTTATTAAAAAGGTTTCATTTTAACAATAATTTAATATATCGTCTCTTTAAAAACCCTTACATAAGTAGATTAATAAATGACATGCACTCCTATTGAGCTATGTTATAATCAGTGTTGCCTTGATCGAGTTGATTGCTATTTAATTCTTTACATGCCTATGTACACCGGAGGACAGACAGGTTCATGAATGATGACATGTTATACATAAAAAAAACAGTAGCATTTTTCCAGAATGATTTTTGAAATACACATCAGCACATCTCTTTGTGATAAAAGCAATGTCTCTGTTAGATTGAAAAATAGTAACCTTTATCTCATGTTTGAACGGTTAAATCCAAAACACTTTTAAGGGTAAAATCAACATATTCTTTTTTTAGTACGTTTGCATACTCAATCTTGTGTCGAATATAGCTATTCATCTGTGAAATTGCAAATCAAGACGATGCATCCATGAACAGAATAAGTAATAATGCAGAAAATAAACAACAAAAGATAAGACTAATTGATAAAAAAAAATATATAAAATTTACGCCTTTATCATACACTCTTATCTTCAACAAGTTTTTTATTTTTTGTATTGATTAGTACTCAATAAAAAGGATCTAAATGCAAACATAGTGTGACCACTAGCCGACACTGATGAATACTGTAGACTTAACGCGCATCTAGAGTACAAATGTCCGGTATTTTCAATCTGTTTTTAATGTTTACCGCAGAATTCCTTGATTGTCAAACACAAATACTGTAGGATCTTATAAAAGTCTTTTTCAATACTACTTAATAGATAAAATGCAGTTGCGATTCAAACCTATTGACAATAAATGTTACATGTTCTTCCATTCATTTATTTTGACTTGTTTCTGCATAATGATAGACTAATAATATTTGAATTACGTAAATTGATAAAAAAAATGTCGACAGATGTGATCTCCGTAACGTCAATACTATATTAAAAAGCCTCTGATGATACTTCTGTGTAAAACTTAGTTTGTGCATATATTCATATTCACGACTTAGACAAAATTCAGAATTATTTTCAATATTTTTATGATACATTATAATTTCAGGTGCATTGTATACACGATTAAATTTGATTTTTAATATACATTTTTATGTACTATTAAAATGTTTTTTTTATGTGAAATTTTCAGAAAAAAATATAAAAATAAAACTAGTCATTGTTCACGTGTACGTGTAAGAAGTTACCAGAGGAAAAAACAATATTTGAATTTATATTTCAAGCAAGTTATTGTGACGTATTAGGTACGTTTTATTTTACAGGTTCTTGATATAAGTTGTATAAAAGTGTAGTGTTTAATATTCAAAAACTCAATAAGAAATCGAATTTCAAAGTGTGATTTTAGATGACCGTTATACTACCAGTTTATTTGTGTTTGTTCGATTTACTTAGAACTTAAATTTTTTTTTTTAAAAAGAACTGTCGACACTTCTAAATTGAAATTCTACTCTTTTACTAACCAAGATAAATAAAAAATAAAACTTAGAGTCATATGAAAAGAGTGAACGGTGATTTTTGAACCAATGAATAAATATGTCATAAACTTAGTCTTCCTTGCACGATTGTATCATGTTTCCCCCGTAAATTTCGTATAATCGTCAAAAAATATTTCAATCGGTCAGTGTTGAGGAAATATGGCACCTAATTAATGACCGTGTTTTGAAGCCGAAGTGTCACGATTGCCACCCTTTTATAAACAATCACCATCGAAGCAAGGATATTCAGGTAAGATAACAGGTCCAATAATATATAGTTTATCTTGATGACGGAGCGATGTTTACGTTTGATTTTCCATTACCATTTGTGTATTGCGATCATCAAATTTTTACGAGAAAGGTTACGCTGCGTACGGAAAACAAATCGGCCAATTTTTAGCTGGAAGCAAGCAATTACTAAAAAGTATACGTCTTCTAAATTTTGACAAATTATATAATTTTCTTGACAAAAAAGTATATGTTCATAAGTTTTATAATAAAAACTAACCATTTAGTTATTAAAACTTTTTTTTTTAAATTTGAAGTTTCATATGACTTTAATCTTTTTAACACTGAATATCTGTTTAGTTTACCGCATTCAAAATGTCAGCTCAATCAGAAAAATGTTATTAAAAATTATATCATGATTATGCCTTGATTATTTGATTATAATTGTACTTTAAAACAAATCCTAAAATTAGAAACATATAAAATCAACCATTCGTTTATATTTAAAGGGGGGTGGTCATACTACTTGTATTTTGAATTCACCATGAAACAGAATTAATAAAATACATTCATTGTACAGATAACGCTCAGTTTTAAGTATTTGAGGTGGATAATGATATACGTAATATGCTACCAATGTGAATCATACCTAAAGTATATAATAGAACCCGAAAACGAAGATAACAATTTCAAGTGAAGCAAATTCGATGTCCTGTATTGTTTAAAATAAGTTAGAGAGGAAACAAAAAAGAAAAGTCAAATTCTGTTTGACTAGTACATATAAGATTTACACATTTTATGAATATGGCATATGTAATACCATCACATATTTATTTAAAAAAGATCGAGTTTTGCCCCATATCAATATTTCTGTCCTGGGAAAATAACCATTTATTGATCCCTATTAAGACGCCGTTAATAAAGAAGAAACGTGGTTACAATGACAGCGGAATTTGTTAAAGAAGACAAATAAATACTATCTAATATATCATATCCATCTAATACTAGATACATATAAAGTCAATGTCTTAATCAGCAGTACTTTGTTACCTTAAGTAGCAACATTAATAGTAGTTCGCCATGGTATTTAAGTTAAAAGCATAAAAAACAAACAAAAAACACCAAAAAATGGATAAAAAAATAACCATTTTTTTTTGTATATTTGTAAACATTTATCTTATTGTATGTATTCTTATACATTATGAATATGACATAATTCTGATAGACAACGATCTTTGTAATGTCTTTCGAAGATTTAGAAAGGTACGACTTTAAATATAAAATTTAACTATACTATGTCAACTGCCAAATACTGTATTTTGGACTTTATATATAGTGGGATAAGTCTTAGAAGGTGTATGAACAAAGATGGTAAATATTTCGTCTGAAAATATGAAGACGAAATATTTACCATGTTGCTAATGAAGATATTTTGACCACAACCTGTACGAACGTTTGTTTCAAGTTAAGTTAATTCCTTCAATTCGTATTGCTGATACACTTTCAAGTAAATAATTTTGCAGTTCTTTGGTATTGATATGATTTTTCATTATTTTTCTAAAATTTTTCTTTGATAAATTTTATTACTATCAGAAACGTAGGTTCCAACTACCTCAGGCAAAATTAACCTTTTGATAAAATTTGCATATATATATATATATATATATTTTCAGCAACATTAATAGTATTTCGTCATAGTAGTTAAGTTGAAAACAACAATTTTGACTGATTTTTGTACATTTGCCAGCATTTATCTTATAGTATATATTCTTATACATTTAGAATATGACATAATTCTGATAGACAACAACCTTTATAGTGTCTCAAATACTACGACGAAACATTTACACTATTGCTGATTATAAGATATTTTGACACTAACCATAGTTAGTTTATTTCCTTTTATTCGTATTGCAAAAAACGCCCACTTACATGATAAATTACTGATACACTCTTAAGTAAATAATTTCTCGGAACAGGTGTTTTCAATTGCTATTACCGCTTCATCTTATACGTAAATCCGAAAATATACCGGTTAAAGTTTTAATTTTCAGTCTAACATGCAAAATTTAAATCTAAATTTCTCATGTAAATTTGTTAACTACTATGGCAAGATCATTTAAATATATGAGAAAAGTTTTTTGACAGAGCTTTATTCATACAATATTACCTAACAGTTATCTGATAGGGTCAAAAAGCTATTAAGATAAAATTTGAACCGATTATACCTTTTTGTATGGTTTGTAAATATTGGCCCCCATACAATTATCAAAAAATGAAAAGGATCGTATTGCTATAATAATTAAATTCTTTTCAAAGTATTTCGTTAATTAGGAAAATTTCAAGTACAATGCAAAATTCTATTAAAATCAAGATTGACAAAAATCCGCATAATCATATAGTAAACAATGTATATCTCATTTTTGGTTTGCTTGGATTTATTATTGTTCATAATGATAACAAATAAGGTAAATTCGTACTCTACTAATCAGCTTTTATGATCATGTAATGTTCCAAATAATAGTAGCTACATGTAATAAAAACCTACAAAACAAGTTGTATCTGTTTATAAATTGATTTTTAATGCGAGTTGTATTTCTTTTATCGTCTTTTTATGTTTGTCAGATGCATTACATCCCATTTTGATTTGTCAATTTTGATGCATAAGTGCGCATGCTGCTAAAACATGAACATACAAACATAAATTTCTATCAAAGGTTTATATTTAAAGGGGTTGTAATATTATACAAAGTATGTATTACGAATAATAACTTATATGACGAAGCAGATAATTTTATATAGTTTTGTTGTAAGTGCTTCAAGAATTTGATAACAAGTAATGAGATAGAAAAGAGTCATATTCCTTTAACTTTTTTTTAAAATCTAATACTTGGGAAATTGGTTTGAATGTCACCTTTGTGTCACACTTAATGTTTTAGTGTTGATTCAAGTGGTGTACATTTAATTAGACATCCTAGAAAACTACTTGAAATGTATATGACAATTATATATGTTGTGACATGTGCATCATTCAACAAATGCTTCCATTGAAGATAATAAATACATATACATTATATCCGTATTCAAAAACTTGCATGTATAGAGTCAGTAAACATAATAATTTTAGCATCGTTTATATTCCCTCGTTATCAAATCGTTTCGTTTGTCTGATGAATTATCTATAAAGTTTTTAACATGTCAACCTTGAAATTAGACTAGATTTTATTTACAAAATATAATTTCCGTCGGCTAATCTATTGCCTCTTGGAAAACCTAAGCATTAGCAGATTTAAAGGTGTTATTTTATATGACAGCCTTACAACCAGTGTGTGTGTGTTAATTTACCCAGCACTTGTTGACATTCGTCACTTGAAATACTACTGTTGTATTTATCAAGATAAATGAAAATTAAAGTTATCTTTTAAACACTCTGAATATTTTAATATCAGAGAGATATCAGTGCTTTTTTTGCATTCTGACTTTAGTTAAAACATATTGATAATTATAATTTGTGCGCAAAAGTTTCCCTTATGTATCTTTCGTTTTTCTCGTATATGTGTAGTTCAAACAATCGTTTTATTAAATATAAAGCTTTATCTAGGAAAAATGTTAATGTAAACTACTTATTCCTGTATAAGAATTTTACATTTAAACAAATTATCAAACTTACAACAGATAAAATCGACCACTTGATTACATTTAAAGGGGTTGTCATTCTATTAAATTTATTAAACATGTTACAGAATTATAATATCATAAATACAGATCTCACTCTAAAGTAAGTACTTTAGATGGACAATGATGTATGGTATATTTTACTGAACTTCACAAAGATAATTATACCAAAAACTTTATCAAAGCAACCGGAAACCTAGATTTAATTTTCTACAGAAATAAATTCAATGTCCGATCTTGTTAAAATGTTAAATCTTATTAAAGGCAAAATAAGATATAAAAAGGCAGTTTCTGTTTGATTAGTACATTCCTTTTGCGCAATATATGGCTTCAAATTTGTTGAACATGGCACAAGTAATACCATCTGAAGTTATTTTAGTGGAAGAAACAAAATGTATATACTTTGAACTTCCAGACTGGGAGAATAATAAATTCTTTATACTTTTGTAAGCATTTGTATAATGATTTATAAAAAGACAATAATTGTCCTTTATCATATGGAATCTGGTATCCGCCCTAGACAATTTTGAGACCTCGGCTAGAGAATTGAATTGTCTCAAGATAATTCCAGGGTCAGTTTAAAAAAAGGACATGAAGTAATATAATACAGATTTCAGTTAGACATGTATATTATTTCAGAACACAACATATGTAAACGGTACCAATTTTACTGCTCCAGACGTGTATTTCGACAATAAATGTCACTTCAGTGATGATTTAGTCTAAAAAGTAAAACTAACGTTGAAGAAATTATCAACCAAAAGGACCGAAAGTATAATAGACTAAACCAGAGCGTCACTTTTAATTAGAGGCATTACGGCCCGAATTAGAATGACATTTAGTGTACACAGAGTATGCTGTTACCATATGGTTTGTGGTTTATTTTGTGTTTATCTCTTTTCATTGATAAGGAAAAGGAATGGAGACTAAACGGAACATTTGTGTTATTTGTATGTGCAACATATATTGAATGTTAGTCAATAAATAAAGAAAAAGATCCGTGTAACTATTGAAGAGATGATTTCGTTCGGTAACTTTTCGAAAAGAAAAACCCTTCCATAGAATAACCTGATTTGAAACGCCAGTTCAAAAATAGTGTATCAATAAATCACTACATATTGAGGTACTGGTGGAAGGTTGAAAAAGCGAATGTAGGTATGCTCACTCATCTTAATTAAAAATAAACATAAATTATCACCATATCGTACTATGGCAGGCATGCACAATAAATAACTATGTAACTGTTTTAACTTTTTTTATATAGATATTATTTGGTAATATAATCAATACAAATAAGGACATAAATCTGATCAGGCACATAATTTTAGCTACTATATCGTACAACTAGTGTGGCTTTTATTAAAGAATTGCATTCTGTACACTTTCTAAATTGTTCGCCACAGGACTGACACGTACATAAATGGCGGCAAGGCAACCACAACAAATTACTAAGACAGTTCCTGCAGACTTTGCAAATAAAATTATGTATATCACTTTGTGAAGAATCCTGTTTCTCTGAAATATAATAAACAAAACATTATAAAAATAATATGGTGCCAGGAATGAGTCTTTAACACTTCTAACAAATTAATTACAACTAGTAATGTTTGTTTTTACATTGACACTCTCACTCTCTATCTTAATACCAATTATCTATCGATATTTCAAAAAGTAGACTTGTATGTTGTAAAGAGTATGTCTCGATTATACATTTTAACATTTAAATTCTCTTTATATCATATTCATTTCTGTTTTGATAGCATATATCTTATTTCACACAAATCAATCGTATGACTTTTGAACCCAGGTATTCTACTGTTGCCTTTATTTACCTTGATTTCCTTGGTCTTGTGATCTCATAGACATCTTTATGTTTTCTCTCATAGAAATCTTTATGTTTTCTCTCATAGAAATCTTTATGTTTTCTATAAAATGAATGAAATATGTGTTACTATTTCAATTTAAATCAACTCGCGTGTGATTTTTGATGATTAGATTTGTTTAAAGTTTATTATGAAAGCACAATAAATTACTATATTAATATATAGATTACCATGATTACCATGATAACGTTATTTAATATGTTTCACATGTTGTCATGTCAGGGTCTATAGTAGCTTATAATCATTCATTATGAAAATGTTTGAAAGCTGTTTGATTTGATTCTTATTTGCAATCATACTACATATTCTAATTTTCATATAGAAAGATAACGAAATTTTATATAAAATAAACTTCAATAATCACAAATGAATATAAGCTAAATTTACCTCAGCTATGAAAGCTGATGTATATAAATGCTCCAACTGAACTTTTTCTTTTTTAGCTAAACAAATAGCTGATCATGCGCCATTTCAAATTTATTCATAAAATTGTCCAACATGCTCAACAGTCATAATACGAAAATGTTTCATATGTTAAAATTTGATACGTGTCTGTTTTCCATCGACGCTGACAATGCTAATAAATTTAACGGATCATCTTCATATGTTCTTAATTGATTCCTCACTACCTTTAATATTTATGTTTAAAAAGATGATAGCCAAATTCATTATATTCCTTGTTTCATAATATTAACATTTGAAATATTAAATAATGGTTAATATCTATAATTAATAGTTAGGTTATACGAGGGTTATACAGATACATTTCTCTATTTATCACGTCTACTTACAACTTTTAAATGCTACTATCTAACAATCCAAGCGTTTTGTAAATCCAATTACACCTTGTTCCTTGTCAATAAATGATCTCGTAATGATATTTACACCATACACTCATAACTTTAAAATCAATTTGAAAGCTTGAGTAATTTAAGTGTTGATATTATCTTATGAGGGCGGGACGAAAATAACACATGTCGCCGATTAGTACTTGACTGTCAGTAGAAATGTAATACAATATATAATGCATAGGTAATTTTGCATTTAGATATAAAATCAATTGACGAATTTTAATTATATATATCAAAATCACAATCTTTTTTAAAACATTATACATTATTCAGGTTTTGAACAGTTATAGGAAAATCCTCTACTCTTATATAATAGCAAATATTGTTTGTGCGGTCAACGATTTTTAATAAGTAGATGTTGTATGATAGCAAATGAAAACAACTCTCTCCTTAAGTACAAATGAAGTATAAAAAAAGCAATGGTACCAAATACTGTGTGTGCGGTTAACCATTTTCAATAATAAACACTAACTTAAAGATGGTTTCTAGAGATCTAAATTATATAATATGATTACAAATAAATTGATAGGTAAAATAATTAAACCTAGCTGATCAGCATGGTGGCAAACTGTAATTTATTATTGTATTTTATTGATCTGCACAACATATGATATCATTTAAATTTCAAGTCTTCAAAATATATTAACAAAAGTTACTGCATATAACAAAGCTATAACAAAAAAATGGAAAAGCTGTTAATAGACATCGAATAAATAAATCAATGAATGTTTGATTTAATCGACAAGAGGCTTTGATTTATACTGCACCTAGTTGTGTTTATTTCCTAAATATAGTAACAAAGCTATGTTTGTATAATGTCAATTTCATCATGGAACACTTTCTCCACAATCAGGGTTCATTAAGGGATTAATAGACATCGAGTCAATACTTCATGGAGTATAAAAACATTATTACGTCAATGTCAGAAAAATATAAACTTTTTTGTACTTGTTTTGGTAGAGCCTCGCCACAATATAGACGATGTTTAAAAGTCATAAACCGATTAAGAGAAGAGAAAAGAAATCCGTGTTTCAAACGAAAACTGACGGAAACATCTAGTATGTCAAAAATATGATATTTTTTTTACCGGTGGTTGATTGTTGATTCATTTATATTTTAGCACAAAAACATTTGTTTGCACCTGTCCCAAGTAAGAAATCTGGTGTTCAGTAGTTGTTGTTTGTTGATGTGGTTCATAAGTGTTTCTCATTTATCGTTGAACTACACTGTTTTTTCTTTTACAAATTGTGACATTGCCAGTCTTACCACATCTTCTTATATCTAATACATGGCATTGTTTATTGTTCTTAAACAATGACCGTATTATGATCTATTGATGTTTCCCTTCATGCCATTTAACATGCCCTTATTCTGTCAACCAAATTAGGTGAATATTATATACTAAAAATGGATATGCCAACAGGCCAATTTATGTAAAAAAAGAGTACATGGTAATCCGACACACTAGGGGGACCAGACAAAAAATGTCGGATTAAGCAGGGTGTTGGAAAACTCAGGTTTTTTCTGCAAAGATAGGCATATTTTAGGACCATGAAGGCAGGATGTTCGAAAAATCAGATGTCGGATTTGTCAGGTTACACAGTACATAAAAAATATATGAAGTGTTACATACGACAGTCTTTATTTGGACATTAACACAAAGAATGGACATGTGGGTACCTTCATAGTGGTTTCAAGTCATAACTTAATATATGTGTATGCAAAAGTGAAACAGAAGATAGCAAAGAGATTTTATGAAGGCAAATATGTCGAAGTCAAAATGACAAGGCCATGACAATAAACGACAAAATCACAACCATAACTTGAAGAGCGAAATACAATTCACAAATATTAAGACTGATCAAAGCAACCCCCTCCGAAACCGGAGTAGATATCAGAAGCTATATTCCGGAAAGAACGATATCCCTTCAGTATCGTAATAAAAATAATATGTATTATTTTCTCAACCGGATAATCATCGTTAAATGCTTGCGATACCTTAAAACACTCCTCTATCCAATATGGCTGAACTAACCGTGAACAGCTCTATTGTTACACGATGATGACTGCTGTACCCATATTTTGACTATTTTATTTATTATGTATGTTTAGTTCACGCATCATTGTAAATATAACGGAATTTGATGAGACTGTCAACAAAGTGAGAGGTTTAGCGCTATCAAACCAGGTTTAATCCACCATTTTCTACATTTTAAAATGCCTGTACCAAGTCAGGAATATGACAGTTCTTGTCTATTCGTTTTTGATGTGTTTGGTCATTTGATTTTGCCATGTGATTATGGACTTTCCGATTAGATTTTCCTCTGAGTTCAGTATTGTTGTGATTTTACTTTTTATATGATATATTGAGAAATCTTGTATCCATAGAATATAAAATCATCAACTGTCAGGCATTTGCGGTGGGTAGTCTTCTGTCGCGTGACACAAACATATATATTAATGTTCATACCGTTTGTCAGATAAAATATCATTACACTGTAACATCCAAAAGGACGTGTTTTTGGCCTGTCAAATTAAGTATTTCAGACTTTACAGATGTTAACAATTTTTTTCCTTTAATGTAAGGGTTATGAAATAGACCCATAATGTATTACACATAGTTGTGTTAAATTGCAGTCAAAAAAATATATGAATTCATATATTTCAAATATAAGTAGATGTATTCTTCGTTAGAATGACTTAATATTGTGATAGTTTACCTCTTTGTTGAATCAATATTTGATTTGATTTAGATTGTTTCTAAAATATTTGAACAAAAACATTTAATTTTACGTCGAATTGCAAAAATGAAACAACCCTTTTTTTAATGTACGACGTATTGCTATATGCTGTAATATATAAATGACTATATAGATAATAACAAGGGTGATCTGAAAGATATATTAGTGCATTACCAGCAGCTAATAAATATACGGAAGCAAAACAGATCATAAACTAAATGCCGTTCATTTCATTCAAATGTTATCATATATTTGCTTACCTTTATTGGACTATGTCTTTTGAAAGACAATAATTATTTCTTAATGCAAATGAACATAAGTATATTCAAAAGTAAAATTACAAAAACAGTGAAAGTCCCTAATCTAATGGCAAAATCAAAAGCTCAACCACATCAAACGATGGATAACAACTGTCATATTCATGACTTGGTACAGACATTTTTTCATTTGTCGAAAATGGTGTATTGCTAAATTGTAGCTAAACCTCTCACATGTATGTCCTTATACTACTGACAACTATTGTTGAAAGGGCGGATTTCGAAAGTTCGACAAAACCCCGACAATTCATATTCTTTCTTGTATTTGTCCAAACGGTTGTTGTCTGATTTTAAATATCTTGAATAGATAATCTTTAGAATTCCTTGTTAATACTTTGTTTCCATTCAAAACTTGGAGGAAGGGATTGACTATATTGCTTTCACTTTACTGAATGCTATGAAAAAAATTGGTTTGATCAAGTCGACAAAATGATCATCTGAACTATTTTCACCACAATCTTAAAGAGTCATTAGCTACGATGCATAAAGCAAATTTGATTTTTGTTCAACTAACAATGAAACTGAAATAATGATAATTATTTTCTGTTTGTATCATTAATCTGTCGACCTCATTGATTCCGTGTGATTCATGTAACCTTCAATTAACCACTCTAGCGAAAGGTTAAGATTGATTCAGTGTTCAGTTATTAAAAGGAATAGAATGTCAACATTGAAGTGAATAAACTCATCATAGATACCAGGATTTAACTTTTTTTATTACGCCAGACGCGCGTTTCGTCTAAAATAGATTCACAAGTGACGCTAGTAAAGTGCGAAATTGAAGAGCATTAATGACCAAAATTCCTAAAAAGTTTGCCAAATACAACTAAGGAAATCTATTCCTGAGGTAGAAAAGCCTTAGTATTTCAAAACTTCGAAATTATTCTACACATTCAATTTAGAATTATGACCATATCAATGATAATTCATATCAACACAGGAGTGCTGACTACTGGACTAGTAATACCCTCGGGGAATTAAAACTCCAACAGCAGTAGCATCGATCCAGTGGTTGTAAATAAACTTATCATAGATCCCAGAATTAAAATACATAATTAAGTATTACAACTACATGTATGTTTTAAATAATAACAGTGTCTTGGAAAAACATGAAATCAAACCAAACCAAAGGGCTTGCGTTGGACAATGGAAAATTATTCTTTCTCGGGTATTCATTCTCCGGTAGCTAGGATTATCGGAATCAAGGCTATTGCATTAAGTCTCCACACAATTATCTATCTATATTGCTCCTTTTTCTGTTATTTTATGTCAGTAAGCTAGTTTTATTAAAGTACTTGCCACTTGTAATTCGAATACTATTTGTCACTGACTATGATGATTCAAAGCGTGATTGTTTAAAATTATACGAAACCTTGACACTGTTGTATGAAAAAGTTTTATGGTTTTATTGTCATAATAATATAGATATATTGAATTTACTCATTGATTGTGGTTATTAACGTCAGTAAGATCTCTTGCACATAAAACCAATGTAAAGTTGATAAACAATGCAATATATTCAAAAATAAGATCTAACTTTGATATCAAAAGACATTGGTTGAAAAGTGAAACCTACCTTGATGACAAATGAACATCATAGTTATCAGACAGGTAAAATATCTATATTACAAATTAAATAGCATCTACCCTTTGTATTGTTACATCTTTTACACAAGAAAGTGTCACTGGACGGATAAGTTTCTCACAGACAATGTTCTTTCATACCCGGAATTAAAACCTATTTACATGTATGGTTTGTACTTAGTGATGATAATCAACGATGATCTATAAATAAAGGAATCCTATAATCTTAATTGCGTCTCTTCTGAATGAGAGATATTGTGATATGAAATAAGGAAGCAAAGATATTTTAACTTGAGTCAACATGATACCTTAACAACATTTAAAATACCTCTGAAGTAAAACGTAACAACTTATTTTTAGATTTTCAGTTTAGTACTGATGATGATGACGATGATGATGATGATGATGCTGCTGCTGCTGCTGCTGCTGCTACTACTGCTGCTGCTGCTGCTGCTGCTGCTGCTGCTGCTGCTGCTGCTGCTGCTGCTGCTGATGATGATGATGATGATGATGATGATGATGATGATGATGATGATGATGAGGATGAGGATGAGGATGAGGATGAGGATGAGGATGAGGATGAGGATGAGGATGATGATGATGAGGAGGATGAGGATGAGGATGAGGATGAGGATGAGGATGATGATGATGATGATGATGATGATGATGATGATGATGATGATGATGATGATGATGATGATGATGATGATGATGATGATGATGATGATGATGATGATGATGACATCTATTTATTTATTAACATAAGCTCATAAAAGGTCATTTGACAAAATTTAAGCAGATTCTTAATTTTCTTTCCGTACCAAATAATACCAATGCAAATATAAGGTAAACGAGTCAGCCTTTTCTCGCCATATTTTATAAATCAAATATCTCGAAAAGGAGCTCCATGACCTATCATAATTTTTAGCTTATTTTTATCCTTAACTAATACTCTTCTAGCTTAAAGTATCAATTTTTATTTCTTAATTTATTAGATTTTACCTTAGATCACCCAAGTACATCCTTGAAAGGACCCAACATGAAACATATTAAAAAAATCAATTGCAAAAACTAACGGACAAAACTATACCAACAAGTTTTTACACACGAGAAAGCGTCACTAGACGGATATGTTTCTTACAGATGATGTTCTTTAATACCCGAATTAAAATCTATTTACCTGTATGGTTTGTACTAAGTGATCATAATACTTATTACGACAATAAATCTTACGATAATAAAACTTAAATATTGTATTCATGAAGGGGAAATTTAAATTACATGCATAATAGATAAATGTTTGCTGAGAGTAAATCTCAACCAAACATACCTTTGACGCAGTGCATATTCACAGTATTTGACATTCTGAAATTTGACATCCCATCTATTGTCAAACAAATGCAAAGTTAAGATTAGTTATCGCTTTTTTGTGCACTTTTCCTTTGATCTTTTTTTGGCGAATGAAATATATTGTTATACGAAATAGGGTGGCAAAAATGTTTTAAATGGAATCAACATGATACATGAACATCATTGAAAAAACTTCTTAAGCAAAACGTAACAAATTATATTTTGGATTTCAATTTAGTACCCTGTATCTATATCTAAAATCTTCATCCTTTTCTTTTCATTTTCTATTTTATAATATCAATACCAAGACATATGCTAGATATAACTCAAAACGTTATTATTAAATACTGTACAAAAACTTGAAACGGTTGAATGAACAGCTATATTAACATCATCATAATCAATTTCACAACAATCTAAAATATTGAATTAATTGACGGATTAAATGCTTGTGTCTAACGCCACTTTCATCGCTTTTGACTTTGACACGACAACCAGTCTGATGAGCAAAAAGATGCTACAATGTACATCATCAATAAACTTTTTCTGCATTTCTCAATAAAATACAATATAAACAAGAGATGTGGTCTGATAACTAATGAAACAACTATCACACGAATGTGAATGTAATCAATTATAGTCAACGGTACGACCTTCAACAAAAACAAAAAATCCATACCGTATACTTGGTTATAAATGATGTAAGGCCCCTACATAAAAAAATCAATTGCAAAAACTAAGAGACAAAACTATACCAACAAAATTCAAGTAAAATCAAATGGCACACATTAACAAAACGACAACTACTGAATTACATGTAACCGTAAAGCAAGTCTGATATCTATAGATCTGAATTTGAAAACATTTGCTAGTGTGGGGAGACTAACGCATTCGTGTTTTTCAATCTTTAAATTGTGGAAATCATGTAACTAATGAACATTTGTCATAAATTCTCACAGACCTGCTTGAACCTTTTACTTCAGGAATACTCCTTTATAAAAAAGTTCGTACAATGAGAACCTACACATGCTACACACATGTGATGATGATGATGATGATGATGATGATGATGATGATGATGATGATGATGATGATGATGATGATGATGATGATGATGATGATGATGATGATGATGATGATGATGATGATGATGATGATGATGATGATGATGATGATGCAATCTGTGCCTATACACGTAATAAAGATGACAAACAACGGCAGTCCCTACAATATATACTTCAAGACCATTTTATTGCTGAAGTTGATAAGAAATATTTATCAAGTTGAGCGTAGTCATATCTTCTTCCTATGATCTTTATTTAGAAAAAGCACGAGACGTTCTTTGGCGTAACATTGTCTCCTCAACTTTTTGCGCAGACACTGGTACATTTAAAAAAGTCTTAGTAGCAGCTGTATGCTCTTGACTACTTAATGAGTTGGAAATGTATATCCCTTTTGCAGGTGAAATTAGTATAGTAATACACGGCTTAAGGTTGGAAAAATTTACCTGTAGAGAGTTTGAAAGAACTCCGACCATTTGAAAAGAAGAAGGATTCCTGCAAGGAAAAGAGAACAGTTGGTTACCATATAAAAGCCGACATTGTCCGAATTAAAGTTAGTATTACCTAAGGTATGTTGCCTATCTCAAGTGTGAAGTGTTCGTATTACATCGTCCCTCGCAGATAATAAATGGCATGTACCCATTAGTTGCTGATTTAACATTAACAACTACATTGAATGATGTGCATGTTATCAATTTAATCTCCTTTTTACCTTGGTCAACAAACAGATTGATGTCCATCACGGGATAATCAAATTCTTTTGATGATAAATAACATAATATAAATTATCAACATATTAGAAGCTCTGCATTGACCTGTATTCACATACATGGGAGAAGATATCACACTAAACTATACAAATTACACCTTGTTAAATACTTAATAATCATCTTGAGTCAGTTAAATATTTTTAACAGTCAACATGACAACGTACGTAAACGCCTCCTTTCTCGTTGATTGACATTGAAATTTACGTTGTATATTAATATCCGCAAGTAGTGTGATTGTATCATTATGTTTTAAATATAATTGAAAATAGAGCCATGGTGTTACCAACTTACAGCAGTGAGTATAATTATGTAACATTATCGAAAGTTAATTGTCGTAAAGATTTATATCAAATAAATTTGTTCAAGCTTACAATTTTATATTTAGTGAGAACACATTTTCGGCTTAACTATATTATTAATTTAAAAAATAACATTTTTCAGGTAGAAATTATCAGTTGGTAAAGCTTGCAAGTGTTAAGAAGTATAACACCACGAAATGCATTTATTGTGGATCAGAGGATTGTGCGAAAAGATTGGGATGTGGTAAACATGTTATATGTTCTGTGTGTCTTCAGAAAGAAATCATTTGTGAGATATGTTGTTTGAAGATGTGATGATGTTACAATTTGAAAGTTTATATTTGCTTGATTTTTCTTGTGTAGCATTTAAAGGATGTTTAGTGGAAATATATTTGTTATCCTGTTTAACTTGTTTGGTCTACAGCTTGAGATGTGGAATATTCGCTTTACTTAATTGACTGCATTTTTCAACTCCTTTATACAGAGCAGAATTTCTGTATCGTGACAAAACCTGATGCAAAGGTTTCAGTCTTAGTAAATAACTGTACACAGGTGTCAAATAGTAGCTAGATTGTTTGTCTTACGTAAACGGAAACTATTTACTATCATTTCGAATAATACGATAGTCCGTTAGAATTATTAATTAACAGATAACTCTATGACTTATTATATCTAGTGAAATGTGTGTGTTTATTTTTGAACTGTTGAACACCTAAGATGTCAATTCAATGTTACCATTTTTAACATGCGTTGTTATGTTATGTTGTCTTTTCGATTGTGGATTTTGCTTTCATGTTACTGAATACCAATATTGATCTTATCAAAAGCTACTAGTTTCTATTTTCATACTATTGATAACAATGTAATTTGTTTGTTTAGAACTTAGATGTTTTATCATACGATTTAGGTATTAACAAAATACATTTATGACATAAACTTATCACCTTGTTATTAATTTTCTTGATCATGTTGATTGAATATAAACTACATGTTCATATTGGAATTTAGAGTTTCTCTGAGTTTGTTTTTTTATGAAAACAATAATTTTAGCTTACTTTCATCAATTAGCCCTATGAAAACCTGAATTACTTTATTTCTACCCGATACTCACTGCTCTGCTAGAAGTTCTGCTACATGTCCTTGATTAACGACGCTTCCAGTACTCAATATATAATGCTATTTATAGTATTTATTCATTATGCATTTTGGAATCAACGGTGACAAGCTATTACACTTTCTCCTTATGTGAGATATGCCGCTCATTAAGTAGCAGACACATTTAAAGCGTTTACATTTTGCACACAAGGGACTAAGATTTCATATCCTGCAAATAGTACTTATTATGAAACGGAATAGTATAAGAATGATATGTTTTAAACAGTTTAACAATTGACTGCCCTTTTCATAATTGAAAAGATCAAGTAACGCTTTTTAGTGTAATTTTATTCCTTTATGAGGTATATAATGTCTTCATCGAAATGGTATTGTAGTTTAACATTTTTTTAACTAACAAGCGAGTGGAAAGGACCTTTACAAAAGTCATATTTTTTAATGTAATATGTTTTTAATATCTTTTTCAAATATGTTAAAATTCATTTAACCATTTTCATTCTATAAAATTACATCCAACTGATTATAGTTTTCACAAATGTCGATTCCGGGAGAAAAAGTATGAAAATCTCAATAAATAGTATGTTCTATATTGGAATTGAAACATCCTCAGAATAATTAAAAAACCCAACTATGTCCGGTTAAAAAGTTCTCAACTTTCGATGTTTTATTCCCTCAGTTTTAGTTTGTAACCCGGATTTGTTTTTTCTCTATCGATTTAAGAATTTTGAACAGCGGTATACTACTGTTGACCTTATTTATAAAATTTGATGTTTTGAAATCATACTGTAAATTTATCTTATGTGAGGATAATACGTTTTGGAAATGAAAAATTGCTTTACTTCTGTTGATAACTTCCTATTTTTTAAAGTGTTATTTTTCTGTGCTTGCAATATATTAAATTTGTTATATATATATTTTTTTATCTAATATCAACACGTTAAACCAATAACAGCCAAATACTATACAAATCGTTAAGTCAGAAAAAAATAATCCAAAAAATGTTTGGTTACGCTACCTATAAAACCAGGTTTAATCTACCATTTACTACTTTTCGAAATGCATGTACCAAGTCAGGATTATCATAGTCGTTATCAATTCGTGTGATGTGTTTGAGCTTTTGATATTGCCATTTTATTAGGGGAATTTCCTTTTTGAAGTTTCCTCGGAGTTCAGTGTTTTAAAACATATTATATTTTATTCGATTAAAGCTGTGTAACACAATTTCAATGATATATCCTTCTGCTAAGAAGCCCTAAATACTATATTATACTTCTTTAACAAAAACATGCTGTTAGTATTTAATTTTACAATTTATTGATTTTGATTTAAGTGTCAATAAACAAGTCGCTATAACTGTCATTTGAACCACTAAGGTTCATCTACAACAGATTAGAGATACATAATCTTACCTGCATAATTTAAACTCCAACGTTGTCCTGAAATTGAGCATTTTATAAATAACACCAGACGCTTTAACAAATGGCATATTCAGTGTGGAAAAAGGAGATTAACTAGCAAACGTCGTAATCTGATGAAATGTATACATATCAAACACACAATTCAAGTAGGCAAGAAAGATATGAAAGATAACATACACTGTAATCTGTAAAACTATCTTTATTTTTGCTACGTCTTGAAAATAGAAAATAGCTATACTGTGAATTATGTGTTTTTTCGTGGGTACAAATTTTCGTGGATAAACTTGTATGTTCTTGGATGTTTAAATTCGTGGTTTTGCCGAAGTTTCGTAAAAGCCTATAGGAAATTTACATTCGTTAAACATTTAATTTTGTAGTTAGTTTTGTACCCACGAAATCATGGAAAATTGGTATCCAACGAATAATAAAAATTCCACAGTACACTCTTTTAATGTTTTGAATGATTGTATTAGGTTTTAAAGAACACCAGTTACTTCGTTCAAAATGTTATATGTATTTTTTGGTAGACTATTGATTGCCTTTTATAGTCAATTTTCGATTTTTCCCAACTTTTTGTCAGTTTCTCGTCCACTCGAGAATGACAATGAACATCAGGAAATGCTTTGAGGTCAGGCTGGTTATCTACTCACCGTTTTAGAAGTATGTGCCATGTGAAATCAAGTTGAAATATCATTATTGTCAATCATTTGATCAATGATTAATGAAAAATTATTCGATGTTCACTTTAATAAAAAGATAAAAACCAAATTACGTAAAATAACTCAGAGAGGATTGAAAAGACTGGGGATATCGACTGGATAAGGTTCTTCTGATATGCATGCATCTCCGGCAATGTCAAACCACACTGATCTAATATGTCACAATCAGGAGTAGAATCACTATAAAAAAGAAGATGGGGTATAAAAGTCCATAAGACAACTCTCCATAATAGAACAATGACGTAGATATCAATTAGCAAATTGGAGTTATATTTCTCACTTACGTAATTGTGGTATTGAATTCAATGTTTAAATGTTTACCGACTAAGTTCTTCTTATAATGAGCCTTACGTGGTTTAAAGATAAACAAAGTTGATTAATATTATTAAATAATTCCTTTTCTTATTTGAAAAAATTATCAAATATACCAGGCTTATCATTTTGTAGGCGTTCTGTCTACAAAAGACTAGCAACTGACATTCGAATATACATATGATTGTTAAATAAAAATCTTTTGTGTGAAAAAACTTAATTTCTACATTTTATATAAGTTATACCATAAAAATTGTAATGTAATCGAAAAACTAATAGTTGAAACTTAGAGATCAAGATAGCAAATCGCAGAACATCATACAAAAAGTTTAACATGCAATTAACGACTAAGAATAAATAAATGTATTTTCCGGCGTTTCGGAGTATAGTGGGAAAATGTTGTCTAAAAGGAACGTTTTATAAGAACAGTATATATTTTTGGCGGGTTTTGTTATGTGTAGTTGTACACGTGGTTACGTGGACCAATCATTTGGATTGTGGTGAAAGCGGGTTTTTAATTTTCATGTGTTTGAAAATCATTCTAGCCGCAGACGTTCAACACTAAACTTCAATGTTTCATAATATTTGATATTGTATATTATTTTGCTGTTTTTTCTTGTGATGGAGTTTGGCATTAATGTCCAGAGGCGTGCCTTGCACTTGCTCCGAACACAGGTTTCCATATCAATTTTCTTTAGTAAAGTTTTTTGATGGTTTTTCCTGGGCGGTGAGGTTACGTTAAAGACGGATATACATACATACATACATACAAAGAGATATGGGCTCTTATTGATTCAGAGTAAACTTGTTTCAGATGTTTATTCTTTCTGTGTACCTCATTTGGAATGTATTTGTATTTCATATATGTCATGATTTATAATATAAAATATACAATTAACGCCGGCTCTGTTAGTCTGCACGGCTAAATACATTGCTTTGTGTTTGTTATTATTGTAGTGTAGTTAAGACTATAACTCCTTTCTTATGTACAGATGGTTGCAATCATAACCTGTACAGCAAGTTAACTTGATAACCAGTCATTTGGACTGGTCAAGGTTAACCTGTGACCGGATTTAGGACTGCTCTGACCAGTCCTAGGACCAAAATATACTTAACTTGACTGTTTTTTTATGTCTGCCAAAAAGTTAACTTCGAAACGGGTCCGCTATTGATATAAGTTAACTTCGAACCAGTCCTGTCATAAAGTTAACATAAGTTAACTTCGAAACCAGTCCTGCCGTAAAGTTAACATAAGTTAAGTTCGAAACCAGTCCTGCCTCAAAGTTAACATAAGTTAACTTTTGCTTTGACAAATCCGATCGAAACCATACCTGTTCCAAAGTTAACTTTTGACTGGTCTGCTCAACATAAAGTTAACTTGTAACCAGGACCGCTCTACATCGATTTAAAAAAAAATATTTTTTAATATCTTTGTTTCGTAGTATAAACAACGAAAATAAAGTAAAATTAAAAATTCCGATATATAAACAGGATTTAATACAAATATTTGAAAATAAAGTACGCATAAAACGTTGCTTGTAACACAAAATTTACATGTGTGATCTAGCTGCCAATCTATCAATTAAAAAGCGATCTTGGTTACAATGATAACGGGCACTGAATATATATATTCCAATACCTATCAAATTTAACCATATTTGCACTTTATCTATATGTATATGTAATAAAGGACGTATATAGTAGATGTTAGTTATACGTCCTTGTTAGTTATATATTCTTGATCTATGTAGCCACAATCAGCAATATTTAAATTTCAGAATATAATTTAATATACAAAATGAAAGCATCATTTAAACATATATATCACTACACATTTTTGTTCGCATAAACTTAGGGTGCCAGCATGTCCTCCTTTTATTCAAAATATTGATACGTAACAAAATTTCAGTAGTTTTGATACCAAATGCTGACTTGTACAACAAAATTATTTGACCGCATCGACCAAAACTGAACATACGTGCACTTTAATTTGTAAATCTATATATCCGCATAGTAAATCAGCCATATTTTTAATGTCAGGATTCAATGTATAATACAATGGAAAACAATATTGCAATACAATAACAACAAATTTTTGTTCGCATAAATTTAGGGTGCCAGCATGTCCTCCCTTTATTCAAAATATTGATACGTAACAAAATTTCAGTAGTTTTGAAACCTCATACTGACTTGTACAACAAAATTATTTGACCGCATCGACCAAAACTGAACATACGTGCACTTTAATTTGTAAATCTTTATATCCGCATAGTAAATCAGCCATATTTTTAATGTCAGGATTCAATGTATAATACAATGGAAAGCAATATTGCAATACAATAACAACAAATTTTTGTTCGCATAAATTTAGGGTGCCAGCATGTCCTCCCTTTATTCAAAATATTGATACGTAACAAAATTTCAGTAGTTTTGAAACCTCATACTGACGTGTACATCAAAATTATTTGACCGCATTGACCAAAACTGACCATATGTGCACTTTAATTTGTAAATCTATATACCCGCATAGTAAATCAGCCATATATTTTAAACAGAAGTATGTTATAATCTATCTACTGGGTGTTACTTTAAATAGCTGATCTAGTTATTGTGATAGATCTTCTGAAATACCAAACGTATTCACCGACAATTACATTCTTTTCATATTTTATTTATATCCGTTGTGATCGTACAGTACTGTAAAAACTTGGTAATCAACTCACACCACGAAGTCTTATGTAATATATAAGTATTACATATTGTTTTGCTGACGAGAACAACTGTTCTGTATAGTTTTGCTCATAACCCTTTGACCAAAAGCATTATTATTATTTTACTAGAAATTGTTTTGGCACAATTCTCGAGCCTTACCCAGGGTAATACTAAGACTGACGTCTGTTGAGGATGAATGAGATAAAAGGAATAAGAGGTATAAATATAATACACTATATCATTGGCAAGTATCTGAAGAAAGATATGTGATGTCCACTTTAACGACTACTTTATAAATTATCATTTCAAATAATACGATTAAACATACATAATATCAATTTATGATAAACGATACCACACAATAAACATGATAAAGTATCATTGAATGATTTTTAGTAGGAAGGAAAATCAGAAGATGTATTTTCAACTTTTATGAATCTTTGTAGTCAATATAAAATATTTGAATCATATCAGTCGGAAAGCTGACCCCGGTTGGACCCCATTTCTTAAAGCAGCAATAGACGTCATGTGATTACCATATATGGGCATTTTTTTACCAAAAAAAGTGAAGCCCTTTTTTTGGAATTTGTAGTTTTTGCATGAAAAAAAAAAGAATTTCCTTTTAAGTGAACATTCTTGAGTATATAAGAAATATATCACTCAACTCAATAATGGATTAAACTATTTTTTTTTCTCTCTCAAAATGTGTCTTCAAAGTCAAGGTGTTGACGAAAAAAATTAGTCACAGAAAATTAATATCGTAATTTTCTTTCTTAACTTCTCGAAAAGCTATGCTGAATTTAAATTATGTTATGTAACATAACTTGGACTATGATATTTCAAATTTGTACCACTTGATACGCCAAGATACGCAAATGTGCCACTTCGATGTGTCGATATTTCTGACGAAGCGGGACCGACGGTAATGCACGAGTTACATCCCTTTGTTTGACACTATCATGAACAAACTATTGTTATATCAAGCACCATATGCTGTTATTTACATGTGGATAACATTAAAATAATCTTATTAAATATATTTTGATACTGTAAACATGTGCAAAAAAATAAAGAAACATTTTATCACTTTTCAGAACTCAGTCCCAGTGATATAGGCCCTATGTGTCCCTATGTGCCATAATAGGGATAATATAATTTAATATTAATTTAATATTCCAAGAGTTAATTTAATATTTATGTTTTGGTAAGTATCTTCATTATTTTAAATAAAAGGAAATGAGTCTGCAATCCTTGTATGAACAAACTAAATATAACAATAAATGTTGTGAATTTTTTCCAAACAAAGTTTTTTTTCGCCTTTTGGTGACAAGTCGAAAACAATTCTTCTCTTTCAATTTTAGCATTTCATTAAATGGCAGCTGAGGTAAACCAAACATTTTGTCTCAGGGTCAAAAATTGGAAACAAACATTTATTCCAAAAAAAAAACAATAGCCCCCCCCCCCCCCCAGGTTGTTGGCTGCCTGTGTTCAAATTTAGGACAATACTTTTTCATTTACTTTTGCAGGATTCCATTATCACAAAAAAAATATACTATTATTAAACAATGAACGAGTTTTGTGTCAGTCATCTAAAGCAGTTAAGGTTGTGCAAAGACAGTATAAGATTTCCTTACCTTGTTTTTAGTTAAGTCAAACATTTCACCGACTTAAAGATATGTTAATCCAGTCAAATATTCACAGCTGAACTCGCCATTGTTGTTTTCAAACAAACACACTAAAAGTTTTTACATTGTGTTCAGATGTCAGTTGACATCGATGTGTAAGACCAAAAAACTACAATGTGAAAAAATGTCTTTCGTTTGGAATTTAGTTCCAGTGGGGATTCCTAAGGGGTGATAGAACGTTAGACTTGTTTGTTTTTTTTTAACTTTGAGACACGTATTATTACTTTATTTATATAGTATATATAATCTTCGTTTATCTGTGAATAAAAGAAGAAAAAATAACAGACAAGTTCGCATAATTTATAAACGACGATGAACGGCGTTATGTGATTGTCGAAAGAAGGCAAATTTAACATGTTTAAGTATTATTTACTTTTTAATAAGAACCATAGTGATTATAAATCAAAAGAAATATTTCTGACCCTAATGGCAAGTAAGAAACAGAAAAAATAAAAATTTCAAAATTGACGCCAAATAATTTTTTTCGCGAAATTAAAACATTTTCAGAATGGCGGGTTTTAAAATCAGTCCCATTTGTTGTCTTAAGAAAGTAGCAACAACGGTCGTTTCTAAGGGCTTGTTTTCCGACTGATATTTACTTAAACATGCTACATGAGATTTGAAAGGGAAAGAATGGGTATTCTCTTACATGTATTATTGACTTTGCTCTTATAAAATATTGTAAAGAATTGTGTTGAGGTATTTAAAACATATCATCTGTTTGTCAAAAGATTTGATAGCCATTATAATTCCAAATAAAGTTGTAGTGGGGAGGGGGGGGGGGGGGAGTAAATATAGTTAGAGTCTATGCAAACTGTTTCAGTGTTTTATATGAGGTGTTTTACTATAATTAGTTGGGTGTATTGGGAACGCCTTTAGGTAGAAAGTTTGTCTATTTTAATGTCAATTGTTAATTGTAGGTTTTTTTTTCCCAAATATTTCCGAGAGATGATAAATGCCTATACTTTTGTTGATTGTGTTCTCATGAACTTGACTACAGATTCCACATGTGGAGCAGGGTCTGCTAACATGTAACCTTCCAGGGCACCTACGTTAACCCCAAATTTTTATTTGGTATGTTTTGCCCAGTTTTAAGTTTTGCACAACTAAAACCTGATTTACAAATTGTATTTATAAAACAAAAAGAATATGCTTATTCTAATATGTTTTGATATGCTGGAAAAATATTAAACGTTGTAGTACATTAGGACATTTTTCTACAATTTGCGACTTGTATTGGCATGTAGATCTTTAGGAAGGCAATTAATTTTTTGAGTATATAATTAGATAACAGGCTAAACAACAGTCTTTACTTAATTGACTAAGTTGATTATAGTTATATATGTATAAGAAATCTGAAGTTATCAAATCTTCAAATGGTTGAGGCCAACGTGTGTTGCGTTGTTGTGAAAATTGGGACAGTATACACAACACAATGCAGACAAGCACTGGTAAACTTTTTAATGAAAAATGTTATAAAGACAATATCGATAGGTGCTCGACAGCTAAAAAAACAACGATTGATTTTTTTTATTCAAACCTTGAAAGCATTATCCATGTATATAGCAAGGTTTGACATTTTTATTCATAATTGATCGATTGATGTATTTAGAATAAATCTCGGCTGTATCATCGAAATATCGTTCTAAGTGTAACTTTACTTTACAGATATAAGAGATATTGCAAACGATAAAATGGTAAAATAAGAATGTCAAAGCTAGAAAAACCAAGTTTCAAATTTTATTGTCTTGCTTTTGATGCAAGTTGCAGAACGAGAGAAAGCAAAGATATAAATATACTTGGCAGCGGCGACCACGTAAATTATTTATCGAAATTTTGTGTTTGAGGGGGCACAGGCGTTGAATGTTTTATACCTTATATGCATACCTAATGACTGACTATAAGTGTTTGTTTGTTATTAAATCAAATCCCCTGATCCAAATTTGTAGGTTTGTCGACTCCATTTAAAAATTGTTCAGTTTTTATCGACATGTTAATTTCACCTCTTTTTTGTGTTTAACTTATAGGATTCTCAAATGTATATTCCATTAAAAAGAGGAACGAAAAATACAAAAGGGACAGTCAAACTCATAAATCGAAAATAACCTAACATCGCCATGGCTCAAAATGAAAAAGACAAACAGACAAACAAAAGTACGCATGACACAACATAGAAAACTAAAGAATAAGCAACACGAACCACCTAAAAAACCAGGGGTGATCTCAGGTGCTCCGGAAGGGTTAGTGGGTGAACCACAAATTCAAATGTTTAATGATTATCTTATATTCAATAAGATCTTTGTATGCAGAGATTGCCAAAACCACGAAATCAAATATCCTAGAATATACAAGTTTTCAGTAATAAACGAAAATTGATACCAACAAATAAATAATGAGCCCACAGTTGATATTCGTTACAAAAACCAGGATATATCCGCAGAATAGATTGGAAAAGACAAACATAAAAAGGTATATTTGCAAGTAAGTTTTGTCAGATACAACATGTATGTAATCCAGTACTAAATAATGAGGTTTTATCTCAGTTCTCACATTTGACTGGATCAATATAACGGTTAATTGCAAAGCATGATTCCTGGTGACATGTAACATGTGGAAACAAATTTAGATAAAGAACACTTACATTTTAACATAAAAGTAATAATTATTTTTAACCAGAGATAGCTTTGTTTGGACTTGTTTGTTTGCTTCTTGGCCTTGCATGTTTGTCCATAATATTTTATTAACTACGCATTTGCATTCAGATATCGCAGATCTAATTTATTCGTTCATAGTGTATTAATTTACGTCTTTTGATTGAGTTAGGCCTGCTAATTGATATTTTATCGTGTGTTTTTCTATGTTGTGATGTTATGCTATTACTTCAGAAAAAGGGAGAAGGTTTGGATCCATTAAAACGTTTAATCCCGCTGCAAATGTTTGCACCTGTCCTAAGTCAGGAATCTGATGTACAGTAGTTGTCGTTTGTTTATGTAGTTATACGTGTTTCTCGTTTCTCGTTTTTTATATATATTAGACCGTTGGTTTTCCCGTTTGAATGGTTTTACACTAGTAATTTTAGGGCCCTTTATAGCTTGTAGCTTGTTGTTCGGTGTGAGCCATGGCTCCGTGTTGAAGACCGTAAATTGACCTATAATGGTTAACCTTTTCTTAAATTGTTATTTGGATGGAGAGTTGTCTCATTGGCACTCACACCACATCTTCCTATATCTATCTATAGTTTGTTTTTAAACAATAACAGACGTACATACACCGTGATTATTAGCAGTTTTGCATTTTAAGTAAGATTTGTAAATGTGTTTTGCATTAATAAAAAAACCCAGTTTTTAAAAAGATATCTAGCAGTATCTAATATAGATATTTTGTCTTGATTAAGAAATATAATTAATGGAAAGAAATGCGTAAAAAATACATATTAACTGCTGGTTATGTTTAGTAAGTCTTTGACCAGCTGAAGGACGCCTCCGGGTGCGGGAATTTCTCGCTAAATTGAAGACCTGTTGGTGACCTTCTGCTTTTGTTTCTCTTATGGTCGGGTTATTGTCTCTTTTACACATTCCCCATTTCAATTTTCAATTTTATTTGAGAATAGTAAAATCACAAAAACTCATCAAACGAGTGAACAACAACTGTTATACTCCTGACTTGGTACAGGCATTTTCAAATGTAGAAAATGGTGGGTTGAATCTGGTTTTATAGCGCTCAAACTCTCACTTGTATGACAGTCGCATCAAATTACATTATATTTACAAGGATAACGACCGTACTTTGACCTATAATGATTTACTTCTATAAATTTGTCGGAGAGTTGTCTCATTGGCACTCATACCACATTGTCTTATATCTATTGTCGGTTGTTGCTATGTTGCATATTTGTTTTTGTTTTGTGAACATAAATCTAGCCGTTAGTTTTCTCCTTCGAATTGGTTCACTTTTGTGTCATTTCGGGGTCTTCTTAAGCTGACTATGCAGTATGGGCATTGTTCATTGTTGAAGGCCGTAAGTTAATCTATGGTCTGTGTCATTTGGTCTCTTGTGAGGAGTTGTCTGTAAGACATTCATATCACATTTTCTTACTATAACTAATAAAGAAATAAAGTCAAACACTAAAATAGCATTTGTATTAACTTAATATGTTTTGAGAAAGCGTTTACAATGTCAGTATAAAAAACAAAATCAAATATTATCATTTACCTACTGCAAAGAAACAACGAAAGTATGAAAATAGTATACAACAAATGCAAAGCTTAACACTTGAATGTTTATGAATTATTAGCACGGGTGTTTTAATAATCAATGACATACAGTGATACGACAGATTATGGTGTCCATATATCATTGAAAGTACTTATCAGTTAATATGTATTTTTTTTAAAGTAATTGTCAATATCCATATCAATCAGTTTATATCATGCGTACCCGCAGTACTAGTACAACAGCAATACAATAATGGACCTTGTTCCGGGGATAACGCATACGTATCATACATGTATATTTAGCAGATTATTTGATAAATAGCCTGCTGTTTATTCCGCATCGCTCAACTTTGATGCGACAACCATCATCACTTACATACGGGGTCTATATCTCCCAAATTGATATAATATTCAAGTGCTTGCATTTCCTATCATGATTTTCTTCATAGAGGGTTCATAGAGAGTTGCTGGTCACAAGGAAGCTATTAAACCGAATGTTGAAGTTGAAATCATCCATTCGTAAATTTTACGGACGCCATCACGAGTTGGTTGACCGTTATTAAATAACCGTTTCACAAATGATATCAAATATGTCTACAATTCCCTTCCCTTTAAAGAATGTGACCTACCGAATTAGACTATTTACCGGATTTGTTATAACATAAGCAACACGACGGATGCCTAATGTAGAGCCGGATCTGCTTACCCTTCCGAAGCACCCCTAGTTTTTGATGGGGTTTGTGTTGCTTATTATTAAGTTTTCGATGTCGTGTCACGTGTTCTATTGTCTGTCTGTTTGTCTTTTTCATTTGAAACTAGGCGTTGCCAGTTTAATTTTGATTGATGAGTTTGACTGTCCCTCTGGTATATTTTGTCCCTATTTTAATGGGAGATAACTCTTTTATGTTTACTTGTAGTGAGAAAACAAGTTCGGTGACCCCATTTTTTTTAAATTTTCTTATTTCAGAATTCTATGGTGAAAAATTAAACCAAATTAAGGCAATTTTCAACGACTCATAGCTTGAAAAATAGCACGGTGACCCCTACTTTTTATCATATTTTTGTAAAAAGCATACTAAACTCTTTGGTTTGGCAAATTATAAAAAAAATTCTGTCTAAAAAGTCTATACTTATGATCTACCTTAAAAACTTATAAAAAATTCAAGCAGCATTGAGCATGTTGAGAAAAGTTGTGGACAAAGTGTATTTTGCTAACCACAATGTAATTAAAGTACAAATCTTGATACTTACAGATAGAAAACATGGTAAAATTTAAAATAAATAAGTCGGTATATATGATAACTATTTAAGTATACTCACGGTATATCTACGATGTGATTAATTGAAGAGAATTAAACATGTAATCAACCCGACAATTGAAATTGAGGAAAATTAGTGTTGAGAATTCAAAAGTTTAATAGTGTTGTTAAATATAATGTTCATAATAAAATAATTGGGGCTATCTAAAAAAATTGCAAGAATACAAATCTAGTTTAAATTTATCAAAACTGAAACTGTTTAGTTTGATGTGTGATGTTCATGGATTCACTCAATATTTAGGCATTTTAGAAGTATTTTTGCAGTTTTAAAAGTGCCTTTTTAAGAATAAAATTGGCACATTTATATATAGATATAATTTATACTTTTCTGTATTATGAATTGTAACAGTCGTTATATCATGCATCCAACATTGCATTATGAGTTAATTTTCCAGTTTCTGTATTTTAATTTATCCTGTAATTAGCCAACTATTGTACAAATAACAGGAAGACAAATATTTTTTTGCTTTTTTGTGCGTGTGCAAATAAAGTCTCTTGTTACCCCAATTCAATGTTTAACAAGCGGTAATAAGAATATTTCTTTTTCTAGTTATTTTTTGGGTCCTCTCCGCGGTCTGCGTTTCAACTATGTCGATTTCTTTGAGAAATTAAAGACAACGATTTAGAATTTGATAACTAAATTGTCAAATGTTGGGAGTAATTTCAGGATAAACACAATATATGTATATTATGTATATATTGGATAAATCTAACATTGAAATAAAAGTGTTTAAACGAAGAACAGCAAGGCTACCTGTTTAATTGATGTCTTTTAGGATAACAAGTACGAATCCAAGCTGTGAATATTTAACACGTTTCAACACCATTAAAAAGGTTTTCGTTCTTATGAACAACAATTGTAGAGTTATTTCTGTTCATAAACATCATACTCATTGCTGATTGTATTGTTGTTAACAGTACTTAAATCAGGCCAAACGGTTTAATTGGATATCTATCATCTGTAATCATTGAACCCTTTAACTCTGACAATGCGGAATGAATAATAAATTCAAGAACTTGTGTGCTATTTGATTGACCACTTAAGTAAGGATAATCATTATAATGATATAATATTCATGATATAAGTCCTATATATAAAAGTGCAAAACAAAAATATTTTTAATCAAAATCGTTGATTTTCCCCCAGATTCAATGTCTGATTAGAATTAATAAGATGTGGCGTCATATAAGAAAAGAATTTGTATACATGTCTTTAGATAGCGCTAAATGTCCCCCCACTTATGAGAAGTTATCACTATCTTTTAAAGTATATAATTGAGAATAGAAATTGGGAATGAGTCTCAAAAGAACAGAAAACAGCCGAAGGCTACAAATGGGTCTTCAGCATAGCCAAAATCATACACCTTGAGGTGGGCTTCAGCTAAATCACGATTGCGTTTCTTAAAATACGAACAAACCCCTTTAAAGTTACCCTATTGAACACCCTTAATTCAAAAACGTCTAATATACATCAACCATATTTAAAAGAAAAATAGACAGAAAACGCATGCTGCATAATACAACTATTATATAAACTAAGAGACACACGCCATTGTAGGTGAATTCTCTACGTTGGGCGCTGCAAGAATGCTGCTACACAAAAATGCGGAGTTCTATACGTGAATACTTAACAATCCATATTGTTGTTTAACGCAGATTTCAGCTAATATTTTTTTCAAATTTTCTAAATGAAAGTTCATACATAAATTATACCTATTTGTATTTGTGTACATTTCAAGGCCATAGCGATAAATACAATCAAATTAGAAAAAAGTGAAAGGACAACATGTGAAGTTGAAGGTAAATGTAAGATCCTTATTTTCTTGAGAAGCTCTGGTATGATGCATCATCATACAAATACATTTTAAGGTTGAAAAATAAATGAAAATAGTTCGTTTCATAAAGATTACCTATAGTCTTCATTGTCACAACCTCTTGACGTAACAATTATTTTTTAATAAAACATTTAAGTATATTTTTTTCTTTTGATAAGGAATGATTTTTCTTTCCTAAACTGAAGAATTTGCTTTAACATAGAATCTACTTTTAAATCAAATTGGTCTATTTTATGAACTCTATGTTTAAGTTAAGAACGAATAATACAAGTTAAAAGGTCTGCGAAACGGCACTGTTTTTTCTATCGTTTGCATGTTAACATGATATACTTCCTACTTCTTGGTTGTTGTATTGCAGTAAAAGGCATTTAAATGATATCAATTTGTTTGAAATGAATATGGATCATACCTTAATCATTGTACCTTGTACTTGTAAAGAATTAGTGAGTGATTCGATTTATCATTTAAGTCAGATAAATAATATCAATGATGATAAAATATTAATCCTGAAGGTTACATTTGGTAAATACGGATATTAAACAAACCACGCCTCTTAAGGGAGATATATGATATTTATACATAGTTTGTTTTGATTATGTACTGGTTTCAATATATGATCTATATGTATCTTTTATTAGAGACATAGCTTGGGAATGTTTCCAGTATAAATAAACATTATTCGTGGCCGCCTTGAGTAATCAGGTTTGATGTCCAACTAATATCTGTAAGCCCTCTTTTTAAGAAAGGGTAGCACAAAATTTAAATATGAGTTCAAACGTTTAGAAGTTCGGGCATATAAATGTTGAAAATATGCCGCACACCCCTATATTCCTACTTTTGAAAAACAATAGTAGTGCATATGAGCTTTCCATTCTAGGATATAATGTTTTCGAAACTTCATAGTTAAAGGGGGACATATTAAGCCGTAAAGGTAGGTAAAAATGCGTTGTTCATATTAACCCAAATGCAACTTGAAAATAATATCTGGGATATAATGGTTTTTTTTTAAAATGCAACCTATATTTGGCGAACAAAGAAAACATGTAGAATTTCATAAAAAATCTTTTTTTTCCCAATTTTTAATTATATAAACTCATACATAAAATGATGGGAATAATTCACGACGGTTGAGAAAACCTCGACCTTTAACGTGATGACTCAGCATAAATTCACTGTTTACATTATGCATAGTTTACATAAAGCCCTGCATGCATATTAAATTGATTTATACTATATGCTCGTTTGTTATTTAGATTGTTAAACAGTGCTAATATTTACTCTTCGCAGTCATTAAGACTTAGGGTTACAATGTACTAAATGAAATTACATGGGCGCAGCCATTTTATGAAGGGAACATGACATAGAGATAAAAATAGATGGCTCTCTGTGATTGGTTATTATATCATTTATATATTTTTCATTTTGAAAAGCATTATGAATGAAGTTTCATGCAAGCACAAATTTGTCCTTAAATGTACATGATGAAGGGCCGGAATTATTTTTTTTTATGTTGATCAAAATTAGGGAAATTTTTCTGCGAAATCGTAAGGTATCGTGAAAACCCCCAAAATTCACCAAGAAAAGCCATGGGACCATATATATTTGAGTGCGGTAAAATCACAAATAGATATCGAGCTTAAATTAGACAACAGCAGTATTTTCATAATTAGTTTATCAAAAACGCTTTTTAAGGAGATGATTGCTAAATATAGCATTGCCGGCAATGGGGCCACTATTTAATACTTTATATTCTTATCATTCGTCTCAACTCGGCCGATTAAGGAGAGTAGCGGATTCTACCGAGGATTGCCGAATGTAAAACTTATAAATCCCTGATGATTATTTTTGTTCGGGTGTTTTTGTCTTGTCGAAAACCTCAACTTAAGCCGCAACAAATGAATGTGTTTTTTTTGTGACCGCGGCATACAAAAATACAAGCTAGAGTGACAAACAAATACCTCAGTAAAGATAAAAATGGTGTGTTCTATCCTAAAAATGTACTAAAAATTCCATATTCAGATATACAGCAGAATTATTTTGCGAATTTGAGGCTCCAGGTGCAAATATGCCTTTGTTTAAATACTTCTATTGATATATTTTTTGAAATGGTTTTAGATATATAGAAAGAGATAACATTTGTGTGATAATATTTCTACACTGACCAGTTAAAGCCGAGAATGTGAACTTTTGACGGAGGCAGGATTAGATACTTTTTACAGTCTTGAATGTTGTAAACTAATACACTTCACATTAAAAGTATTCTGAAATGATTTCAATTTGTTATCAGAATAGTTTCATACATGTTTTAGGCATTTCGTGGCAGAAAACATACACATGGGATACGCTGACATCACCTAGTCTTGTTCTGAATTTATTATAAGTTGAAACGGGTGGGGTATAACATGTACTGTAAAAGACAAATTAGAGCAAATAAAGTGATTTCTTTTATGCTATAATTTTGATAAATACCTATTGATGTAGGAAAAGTGTTTTTTCTTTTTTTTTCTTTTTGAATAAATGGAAGTATAGATTGCCCTATGTAAAAACAGCTGTTTTACAAACCACGTTCTTTTCGGGGAGATATTTACTATTCAAAGCTTGTTTGTTTTGAATGCGAACAGGTTCCAAGAAATGATCTATTTGTATCTTGTCATAGAAACATAACTTAGGAATGTCACCAGTATAAACATTATTTGCGCCATCTTGAATTCTGAGGTAGACCCACTGTTAGGGTTAGGGTAGTATACAAAAGTGTTTATGAGTTTAAACTATTAGAAGTAAGGGCATATAAATGATGAAAGTATGCCGAACAGCACTATATTTTGACCTATGAAAAAATAGCTGTATATATGTGTTTTCCATCCTAGGATATAATATTTTCGAATCTTCATAGTAAAAATGGAACATATTAAGTCGTAAAGGGAGGTCCTATGGGAAATTACGTTGTCCATATTAACCGAAATGCAAATTACAAATAAAGGGCAAAGATAAACAGATATTGGTCAAGTTCGTAGAAAGACATGATTTTTTTTTTGATTTTTTTACTCTACTCTTTTACAACAATAAGAAAACAAGTTTTACGTAACATGCAGATTTATATCTTTTATGTCAGCATATATACAATAAAAGAAACGTTCTGTATAAAGCAACTCTTTGTTTTTGTCAGACACGATGTAAAGTTAAAATTAATAGGCTGTGAGGTTATATTAAAATTAAAAATTGTAGACTTGCCTTTATATAAAACTAAATATCCTAAATTTATGAGAAGTTCATTTCCTCGTTTAAAAGTATGTTTGTTTCGTGAGCTATATCATCACTTCTTCTTTTAGTCGCTTTAACTTATTGAGTACCAATTTATTAAAACAAATCTGTCTCTTCTAATTAATATATTGAAACATCTGCCTATTTAAGAAACATTTTTTTTATTCGATGGAAAGAATTATAGCGTATCCCATCAACAGAAATCTAGGAGATTGGTATGTGTAAAGTCATGAGGCAGATTCATGTATTTGAGAGAACAGTTTTTTAATTTTGAATTATTGGGGAGACTTTACAAAAGAGATTATTTTATACGAAAGTCAATTAAAAACAGGCCACTTCGTTTCCTGATTGAAAAACGCCAAACATTCATTTAACAAACCATAGATAACCATACAGCTAACTATAGATTAAGCAACATAAACAGTTATATAACAGTAGTGTTTAGAAGGTAATCCGTGCTTCTTTAACAAGTGGCACCCGTCATATAACTCACTGCGAATTCATCAATGAGGAAAATTTAATATAACCACAATCGTGAACTCGACAATTGATTTATATACGTGGTTAGCAATGATACACTGGTTTTATAAGACTTTACCAAATCACAACAGCATACGTTTAAAAATCCATGGAACTTTTTACTCTGCCTGTTTGAAACATTGTTCAACTTTTAAAGAAAAATAAGATAAAAAACGCAAGCTGCATTATTATAAACTTAAAAACATATCCTGCACATTGGGGCGCTGCTGGAATGTTGCTACACAGAATTGGGAAGTTTCCTGTGTGTGTGAAAATTAAACAATCGTTATGGTTTCTAAAACTCAGTTTTATGCTTATCAAATTTGGAAAATGTATTTGTTAAATACACTAGAAAAATGCTTATATATAAGATTGAAGTAAATAATTATACATGTAAAAAATAAGTTACAACTATATTTAATATAAGAACAGTTGTCGTTACAGCTGATAAAAGTAAGAAATTAAACTACCTATGAAACAAGGTTTAATAAAACATTTTCTACATTAGAAAATGCCTATTACAAGTCAGGAGTATGACTGTTTTTTCCTAAACATTGATGCTTTTAGGCTTTTAATTTTGCTATTTGACAATGGACTTTCCGTTTTTAATATTCCTTGGAGTTAGATATTTTAAGCGTATCTCTTATAAATACCACAAAACGGGTTGTTTTTGCAGGTATAACATTTCGCGATTTTCATTGAACAAAGTATACAAAATATTTTGGCGATTTCTATGACGGTAGATTGAAATTTTTTTTCAATATATTTACATGTGCACCTTTTTATAAGTGGAAATTATTTTGGCGATTTTGATCTATTAGCAAAAATGAGTGAAATATAACCCGCTGTTTCACATGAATTTTGACGTTTCTCATCCAACGTTGATTATGACAGAGATTAGTAAAAGTAAAATCACAGAAAAACCCTGTGAGGAAATTTAAATCGGAAAGTTCCTAATCAAATACCAAAAACACTAGCTCAAACACAGCAAATGAATGGATAACAACTGTCATATTCCTGACTTGGTACAAACATTTCCTCATGTAGAAACTGGTTGATTAAACCTGATTTAATAGTTAGCTTAACCTCTCACTTGTATAACAGTCGCACCTAGACGTTGTGAATTAAGTAAAAATCTATATTATATCATATTATTATTTCAAAAAGTATAATCAAATGACCCAAGATTGTTAGACATCATTACACTAATACTTTGAATTGTATACGTTCATTGCGTGCTAATTCGTGGTCTAGTCAGTAGCTTATTACAATTGTTGCTCTTATTGATGTTTGACAAATATTACACACTTTTAATTTCTCTCCACAAAACTGACAGCAACTCAAATGTTGACAAGGAAAAAACAGCAAATTTCTCATGCACTGTTTACAGATCATACATATAAATTGTCGAGCATCTACTGGAGATTCGTCGACATCCCAATTGTCTAAAAAATATAAGAAGTTTATTTAAACTACGGGCACAAAATTATTCCCTTCTGAATACTAGTTTTTACTAGCAAGTCCGTGTATCGAATATAAATAATAAGTTTATGATTTGTACGACACGATAATACATTTGAGAGAAAAGTGAGCATCATTTCTGCAGAATTTGTTTTCTAGATGTGATCTAGTTTTGATAGTTAAACTTAAATGATAATTCTTGAACGTTAATTTTTTTTAAATTTTGCGATTTGAAACAATCGTTAAAACAAAGAAATCTCGACATTTGAATTGATGATGTTTACCCTATAAATGCTTTTATCTTACCTCTTATACATTTGTAGGAATACGATTGGTTAAAAGCGTCCGCGTGGAGGCCGTGTAGATTCAACATTAGGTTAATAGGGAGGCGGGGCTTCATTCAATACACGGTTAGTAGTTGATTTTCGACTTTGGCACTGTTTGATTATTCAAAAGTATTAAAAGTTTGATAATGAATAGATATTTTTTGCATTTGTTTATTAAGTTCAGACCAATTGAAGAAGGTTCTTAAAATCGAACACGTGGACACTTCAATATAGAAATAAGAAGATGTGTTATGATAGCAAATGAGACAATTCAAGTCTAAATTTCAACAAATAAAGAAAGTCGGTAAGAACAATTCGTTACATATTGTGCTAGTGACCTCATATGGAATTTACTGACCCCGTGTATATCATATTAGGTCACTAACACACTATGAAACTAATACTATCCATAAACAATAATACCAAATGTCGAATTTCAAAGTAGTTACCCCAATGAATCGGAAAATAGGACCTAATGTCTAAAGGATATATTCAATAATAGAAAAATATAAACAAGATTTATTTAACTAGACTGGGCGGGGTTCAAGAAGTTTACTTATTTAAGACCAGTCCTTCTATAGACAGGAGTAATGGGATAAATTCATTAATGAAGTGTCCAGTTATTCGTCCCATATCATACACTTTTGCATGTTTTTTTGCATATGCGTTTGGTGACACTGATAGGGGATTAGAATTCAATAATAATTATAATGGCAATCATCCTTATCACAACTTCAAATAGACTGTCCTATGCAAATTAAAACTTAAGCTCCCCCGATCAGTTGAAATAACTTTGGGAATAACAGACATTATTGTCTAAACAAATAAAATAAAATATACAGCACTTTAACTATCAAATGCAACAGGAGTAAAGGATACATGATCAATTACTATTTATTCTCTAAAAAGCAGATACATACAAATTATTCGAGATTTATTAGGTTTGAAGTAAGTTGAACTGTTTCAAAATTTATATTGTTAAGGATTAAAGATGTCGTTAAAAATGGGATAGTTCCCTCTGGATGTCGTTGAATATTGTATAGCCAACATTCGCTGTTGAATGCAGAATACCGAGAACATATGTTTACATAAAACATAAACGGGTAAACAATAATCAAATCTTACCATCATAATTTTCAACAGGCTTTTCGTTTTCAGACATTTCTTTTTTTTGATATCATATGCAAATCTGTAATAAAAAAAATTGTTTTTCATTTTTCTTTATAAACGTTAAAGACTTATCATTCTTCGTATAACATGAGCTTGTTTTGTTCTGCTGCATATCAAGTAGAATGACCAAAATCAGGAACTTCATCAGTGCCTTTAACGAAGAAATAACACGACGAGTGCCGTATACTGTGCAGGAAATGCTTACCCTTACGGAGCACTCATTTTTTAGTGGAGTTCGTGTTGTTTCTTATCTAACATTTGAAACTGTTGATGTAAATGTCTTTTGGTTTTACGAGTCTTTGTTTAATCCTTGGTTTTGATAGTTATTGTCTTTAATTTGTATCATTATATATTTTTGATTTTAAGAATTTAAAGTTGCTGGCAAATCGTTTGTACTTTCTGTTTAATGCATTCATTACAATCTATCATATGTATATCTATGTATATTATGAAATTATGATATTTCATTCAAAAACTATGCTAACTTGTATTTTACCCCTTTACACTTATTATACATTAGACAAAAATGAGTTCCCACTAAAAAAATGTCCAATCATTTCAACTAAAATAAATATTTCTCAAAAAACTATTACCAGATAAATCTATGAGCGATTTTTATGAAATAGATACTATAAGATGCAGAATTTTTTTTGTTTATTTGGCCATAATATTGTTCATTATTATTTTTAATTTCTCACGAGGTTAACACAAAGAAAAATATTTCTTGAAAAGTTTGCTATGTATTTTTACCAAATTAAAATCGTAAAACATTGCATTTGTGTTTAACGCAATAGATAATGAAAATGAAACTCACCAAAACTATGGCCAAATAAACAATTCAACTTCAGACATTTCTGCATCTAATGGTATCTATTGTATAAAAATCGCTCATAGATTTAGTTGAAATGATCGTTGACATTTTGAGTAGGAACTTTCTTTTGTCCTAGCCAGTAAAAAGAAGCATAACTTCATACATTTTTATTACTTTATTTGTTCAAATTATACTTGTTTTTTGAAATTTGTCTGATAACATATATGTAAACAAATTAATGTTTATTATTATATATCTTATGTTTAGAAAAAAAAGCAAATTGTACAACCTATATGAGAAAATTTTGATATGATACCGTAAAACGGGATATTTTCGTGGGTGTAAAATATCTGAATTTTCTTTGAATAAGGTGTACGTAATATTTTAGCGGAATTTATTTTGGCGAATTTGTTCTATCCGCGGAAGAGAGCATAAGTTTTCGACCCACTAAAATAAACCGCTGTAAGGTATGCAGGACCCTGTTGTTTAATCGTTCTCGTTCGGTTTTTTGGTCCAGGTGTTTCGCATTTTTGTAGTTATTGTAAGGTCCTCTTTAGCTTGCAGTACGGTGTGAGCTAATGCGCTGTGTTGAAGGTCGTGACCTACAAATATTAATTTTAATACATTGTGACTTGGGTAATAACTTTTCTCATTTTTACTCACACCACATCTTTTTATTTATATCTATACATATAAAGTAATTGACTTACCTGACTATTGTATTCAAAATGAATGTCTTGATAAACTAACATTGGTGCATAAATAGGCAATAAGCTGTCAATAATAAACGATGGGTGGATTCGTGGCGCGTGCAGTGCAAGTTACACACCTCCTTAAGTTTAAATGACTGTTTCGTTTAATATTAGTTTATGTATTACAAAATACCTATCTGTATGTATTTTACCTGTCGATTATTCGGATTTCTTATTTTTTATTGAGTTAAATTATTGGAATGTAAATTGATGATATTTTAAACCAGACCTTTGTCGAGTGGCCTATTATATATCAGAAAATGATAATATGATCGACTAAACATACTGAAGGAATATATTACATGTATGTAAATCTCACAGTCAAAGTTTTATGGTAATAAACTCCATACGGAAACCAGGATTACAATTTTGTATTTGCACCAGACACGCGTTTTGTCTGTAAAAAGTAAAATCACAAAAATACTGAACACCGAGGAAAATTCAAAACAGAAAGTCCCTAATCAAATGGCAAAATTAAATGATAAAACACATATGATTCACGATGATGTCTTAAAAACATGTAAAACAATACGTTTTAGGAATAAAATGGATCAGATAACGGAATGTGATGGTGTCATTGTCTGTGATTTGCACATATTCCAAAGCAAAGCTAAATGTTTAAATTGTTAAAATTTCCTCATTTCCCGGAATTGCATATCATTCGAAATGTAAGAATAAGTAGAATATATTTCGTATTAGCTGTCTAGGCACAAGGTTAAAATTTGCATTGAAACTGCTATAAAACGTTTTTTCTAATATTTTTATTAAAAATCAAAATTACTTCATAGTAAATAAAAAGAATAAGGAGATGTAGTGAAAACTATCGATTAGAGTTGAACCGACATGTATATAAGTAATTATAAATCACCGTAGGGACTCCACAATGTGAAACCAAATTTGGTATCGTATCTTTCAGTGTGTTTATCAGTTAAGAATGAGAACGGCGTACACTTGTGTAAAAAAAACCCCGGCAGGTAATATAAAATGTGAAACAATTCAAATAAAAAAAATACATTGTACGAAAAACAATTATGACAGATCTAAAACAACGTTAAACCACAGATTAAATGGTATGTTATGCTCATATATATTTGTTTATGGGACAGCTGAAGGACGCCTCCGGGTGACGGAGTTTCTTGCTGCATTAAAGACCTATTGGTGACCTTCTGCTGTTGTCTCTTCTATGGTCGGGTTGTCTCCTTGACACATTCCCCATAACAATTCTCAATTTTATCTTGAATTATGATAGGCACACAAAGAGTGCGGGATGGGTTTGGGGACATTTATGTGAGCGCCTAAGCATCTTACTATCCTGAGACAGTTTTACTATTTCAAACCATAAAAACAAACTGTAAAACTAAGTTGCCAAAAGCTTAACTCTATAGATCGGTGCAACGAAATTGCAATTGCAGAGAGCTTGTTCAAACCCAATGTCCTCTTATAAGAGATTTACGGGAAGTTTCGGACCCGACTGTTGACTCCCACTCTGACAGCAAACATTACAGGGGTCGTCTCAAAAAAGATTTACAAAAAAGATATATACATATCCTGCATTCTGGTGTAAATATTTTCCTGTTTAACAGATACAAAGATAAATGGAACATCAAGGTTAGGGAGTAATCTTTAGGATATATATCGGGGTGTGTGTTGCTTTTTTTGGGGGGGGGGGGGGGGGGGAGGCTACCAAGTTTTGTTCTAGACAACAGATGTGGATAAATATTATTAAAATAACGGAAATGTTTGGCATTTTTTATCCCCACTTTTTTAAGAGCACGTAGAATAGTCCGTTCTGAGTCACAATATTGCGTTACAGATGGTTGACATGTTTTACTGCGCAGCGGACAGTTACCTTTTAAAATGTAAAGCTAAAACATGTAAAAATCGTTGTTTTCCAGTCGCAACAGATGGCGGAAAAAATTACTGATGCCAAGTGATCAGGACTATAACTCACAAATACCTTTGATCTAAGAAACAGTGAATAAGATTTGTGTATGTTCGAACTTTATAATATATAAATTAAAAAATGAAGGAAATAAATTTTATTTGTTTTTTAATATACAATCAATCGGAATCGTTTTCAGAAGAACTTACTCCGATAACTTTCATTATTTTTGGAATTTTGTTTGGTAATAAATCGGTTATATGCCGTCTGGTTTTCGCGGATGATGTCCATCAACGGTCGCTTTTAGGCCTTTCGCTTGTGTTTCTCTGGTGTTTGTGAAGATCCAGCTTCATTTTAAAGAGATGGTTCTTTGTCAACTGTTTCGACCGCATTGGGCGCTTCTACTTCTGCTTCAACTCGGACTACTTCTAACTCCTCCGCTGAATCTGACAGGTCATGCATCACTGGTTTCCTGGATGTCAGCAATTTTTGTATGAAAAGCTTTTGCTATGTTGAAAGCGGATTTTTAGGCCACCAAAATGATCCGCATCAGTATAGGATGATGAGACAAATTGAAGCCACTGCACTGCTAAATTTTCCAGAAGAATGTATGTTGTTGGGAGATATATCTGTGCTGTTGGGAGATATAATCTATCTGTGCTGTTGGGATATATAAAATTATCTGTGCTGTTGGGAGATATAATCTATCTGTGCTGTTGGGAGATATAATCTATATGTGCTGTTGGGAGATATAATCTATCTGTGCTCTTGGTGTAATAGTCCTTTATACTTGCAACCTTGACAACAGGTACAATTACATTTGCTTGAAGAGAAAAAAACAATGAACGTCAAACAAATGACGAAACAGAGAAGCAAAAACAATTGTTTACTAGATGTCTAAGTAAATAATATTATGATAATATATAACTGTACTTACATTTGTTTGTTACTTTAACCATATCAAATTAAACTTTACATTTAAACAGATAATACAGCGTTCATAAGAAACTTATAAAGAGTAGATATATATGAATGGTAATGTCAATCAATTTGGAAAAGAACCATAAACACGTGCTACATTTAACAAAAGTGTTTTTTATTAGTTGGTCAAAAATATCTTTTTTAAATTAAAAACCGCCCACCTATTCCAGGTTCGCAAATTTGTCGCAAGCCTTTGTAATGGTAATCACAGTACTGAATTCAGTTGCTGTTAAAATTATATTTCTATGTGATATTTTATTTTGTAAGACCTGTAAAAGTCGTTGACGACTATGGTATTCTATTGTATATGAGTTATTGTTGTTTTCGGTTAGATATGCTTTAAAATAGCGTTTTAGATTTCACCTCTTTTGATAGGTAATGTATCATTACGCCGTTACATTCAAAATACTGAATTATAAACTTTTATCAGTATTTATTAAAGTTCATCAATTAAATAGTTTAAAGAGACCTCAAAGAGACACGATACAAAGTACGACAAAAATAGCATCACATTGTTGTCATACTGTATACGTAGTATTCAATAAGGCATGTTACGCGATCATTGCAGTTTGTGAAAAAGTATATTTTGTTTTACGTTAAATGGTTGAAATGAAGGTATTTAAATAATTTAAGTAGTTCATCCCGTACTGAATTCATTAATATAATAGGTTCACCTCTACATTGATACGATATTCTATACATTATATTTATGTTCTATACACGGTTAATATTTAGCACTCATGAAAAGGAATAAGATACGAGGCCGCAAATCACGTGTTTACCCTACAATATTTATTTTATCTATGATTTTCTTGTATAACATTTTCACATTTATTACTGTATTTTAAAATGCATTCTTTTTTTTTTTTATTTATCAGTATAAATCTTATGTTGTACTGTTAAACCACTGTCAAAGATAAGAGGAAGGTTGGGTGCCCACTAACATGTTTAACCCCGCCACATTCTGTATGAATGTGCCTGTCCCAAGTCAGTGGCCGGTAACACAGTGCTTGTCGGTTGTTGCGGTGTTACATAATAGTTTTTTGTTCACTATGCAATCATGAATATGTACTCTTTCACACCCAATAACAGATATTTGATATTTACCTAGAAATTGACGAACACCTTAATATCTAAAGACGTGAAAAACACTTTTTGTTTTCGACAAATTATTAAAATAAAGATCTAAACAACATCTTTCGATCTTACTTGCAATGAATTGAACACAGGAAATTCAAATTTAGAAATTGAGATAGGTCAAGGTCATTGTTATTTAACAGCTGTTTGAAATTTAAAATTTGCACCCTATATGCAAAAATTTCTATCTAAAGTCATTTCTGGAGATAAAAATATAAAATAAGTTCTAAATGTATAAACAAAAGATAAGCAGTTGTTTTTATTTTGCTCCAAACGCATATATGTAGGAGAAACAAGCTATCTTAATGTGACTGTGCATTTTTCTGGAATTTTTGCTTTGACCTTTGACCTTAATTTAAAAAACGTGACCACGGCAGACATCGACGACAACGGTATTTCGATGAGGTTTGTTCTCCTCTTTCCAATGATATAAAATATAGCCGTATGTTATTCCGTTAAGGCAAATCGATCACATTTGTTGATTTGGCAACCTACTAGTATATAGGTCATTTATGAAAGTAAATAAAAACTATTTCCATTGTATGAATAATACGGATAAACTTTATCTGAAACATCTAACATAGTCAGTAGCAAATGGTAAAAAACACTAAAGAATGATTTTTATCTAAAAATAAGCATATGACATGCTTCTTTGGGAATCAATTTTGCGAAATGTGAATTATTAATTTGCATCAGGTCTGCAGCAAACACTCATTTGCATGGTAAATTTGCAGGAGACCGTTTTTTTCAGTTAGGGTAGCCCTAGATATGAACAAGGAACAATAGAATACCATTTTTCGAATCAACCGTAACATTTGAACCAAACGCAATACAAATATTTATCTTGACTTGTCATTGGATGGAAAAAAATTAGCCTATAAACTGTTCTTCATGTGATAAATCAAACAAGGATAATTCATTTGGTGTTATGTTATAATTACTAAATCTAATTGAATATTGTATAATTTGGAAATAAGAATAATTCATTATTTCGATTGAGATAAAACATATGATACTGGAGCTATTTGTGCAATAACTACGATAATTAACAAACATTGCTGCATTATATTTGTCAAGAGAAAGTTAAGTCAATAAAGGCCAACAATAGTTCTTCATTGGCAACTGTTGACCAAACAAGTTCACCAGAAACACAAGTAACTACATGAAAATATATTTAATTGTTAAACCGGGATTGCATCCTATTTGCAATGAATTTACACAATCTTTACTCCATTATTTCTGCAAACAGCATAGTTCACAAGTTGTGTCTGGCTGTAGACATGCAGAACATATTTCATGTATTCCACATGCCAATCTTTTTTTCAAGAGATCTATTATAATAAACACAGAGGAATCCATGAAAAGTCGAATTATATTCTTGTGATTACTTACAAATTTGATTTATTTAAATGTAACTATAATCTATGGATGAACTTGATTGATAATTATACAATGATTTTTGAGGGGATATTCTATCCACTATGAATATTCCGTTTGTCAACGTTTGTCAGATTATATACAAACATATATTTATTCGCAAAACACATGCAATTGTTAAGAGTTGAACACCAATGCATTCACAGTTGAAAAAAGACATTTGCTGATCATTTCTATCGTGAAAGAAGGAGTAACATGTGAAATTATCACAGGAATATGTTTAATTAAATACACATTCGCATGATAGTCAGTATCCTAACAAGTCAGCTCTGGCTGTAGTAAAGCAAACTTGTATACGTAGTAAGTATATTTTTTAAATATAAATATATCTGTCAAAGACTATATCTTTTATGACATACAAATGGGTAATTTTAAGTCTTTGTTAAGGCCACAAGCTCGTTAATTGCCAATACAAAAAATATCATGTAGCTAAATTGACTAATACACTAATCATCAATGCCAGACAAAGAACTGCAGTGGGTATAAATAAAGGCAACAGTAGTATACCGCTGTTCAAACTCATAAATCCATGGACAAAAAACAAAATCGGGGTAACAAACTAAAACTGAAGGAAACGCATAAATATAAGAGGAGAACAACGACACAACACTACAATGTAACTAACACACACAGAAACGGACCAAGCATCAGACAAAATCCCACGAGAATAACAAATATAACATCAAAACCAAATACATGAATTTGGGATAGACAAGTACCGTGACACGTCTTATCGCAATGTCAATTTACACTCAAAAATAAGAGAAAACAAACGACGTAACGTTAAATTGTAACACACACAGAAACGAACTATAATATAACAACGGCCATATTCCTGACTTGGTACAGGACATTTTTAAAGGAAAAAATGGTGGGTTGAACCTGGTTTTGTGGCATGCCAAACCTCGCACTTTAATGGCAATGTTAAATATAACATAGAAATGACAACATAATATTACAGGACTACAATACAAATAAATAGGAAAACGTATTAGACAAAGAAACACATGATTAATGAATAACAAAAAGCATCAGTCTTTTAGATAAAAACAACTAGTTGACTACCTTCTATAGTTTTATTTATGAACATAAATGAAAACTATTTCCATTGCATACACACCACGGATACACTTTACCATTCCTTGTTAATATATAGCCTATATGTAATCATAAACATATCTAACAGAGTGAGTATCAAAGGGTGAGAGTTTATATTGCAACAAAATTTATCCAAAACAGTAAATAACATGCTTCTTTGGAAATCAATTGATGCAATTGTATAAAAAACTTTTTCATAATATCAGAACGAAATTTTGATATGTTTTACAACTCAAACTAAATTAAATTATATCATCTGCTACAACAAAGCTCATATTTGCACTTCCAAATTTTGCAGTCACACAAATTTATTGACTCTCCGTTTAAATAAATAAAGCTATAAAAGATAATACCTATAACATATGGCTTAATTGATACATTTCTAACTGTTCCCAAGGCCACAAATACAATACTACTATGTCATTTATGTTCTCTGTAGATCATCCTGACATATTTTCAAGCATGATCATGACCACCCGCTATTCCAAACCATATACAAATTTGTAAGAATCAACTTGACCTTTCACATTTAACATGTTTCATGTATTAAATTCAATAAAAGTTTATTATTTTCATATAAAAGCAGATAAAGTTTCTTGTTATCGGTGTAACAACGGTATACTATGACAGTATCGTGACTTTTAATGTGAGAATGTATGTAATACGATATCATTCAGGTATAATACGAATGGTGAATGAATCTATCAATACTTTTCCTATTCGACGAAAAGTTATGCATTGTGTTAGTGAAAAAAGTTTTAGATTTCGGCATAATTGTAATATTTGATGAACTTGATTGAACCTTTTCTGACAACAATTAATTTACCGAAAAGAAATGCATTGCATTATTACAAAAGTCGTACGTTATGTCAAAAAATATGTCGTCACAAGTATAGTGAAGTCAGATGATCTTGTCATTTAAAGTTTCCCAAAAGTAAATAAAAATCCCATTCCATATGTCGGCCAGATTATTGACGTCATTTTATTATGATGTTAAAATGTAAAACAAAGATAGGTAACACAATTGCTATTTTTATCGATCTTTAGATGTTTAAAAACTCGTGCAATTAAAATCAAGAAACCATATATACACCCCAGTTATCTTTTGATATCGTCCATTGGATATGTTATGCTGAAATAGCTTCATCAATTGTTGTAACCAAACTAAATAAATATGCAAAATAAACTCATTTGAGAACAACGCTTAATTGATATTTCAAGCATTAAACCTCCACTGTTAATATACTTTAAAGGGATAGTGAATGAGCATTCAAGGGAAATTATACTACATCCATTTTGTTGTGAATTTACGACATTTTAGATTTCACGTTGTAGACAGGAAGAACATTTGTCAAGCAGATCACATGACAGTTTTTTTCTCATTTACTGAATCAACTGAAGATCAGTATTATCTAGATATAATTATATAAGAAGATGTGGTTTGATTGCCAATGAGACAACTGTACATCCAAGTCCGGCGTTGAAACTAAATCCTAGGAAAACATATCACTTTGGTATACCATGATTGACAATTGTTTACGATCTCAGTGATTAATAAAAAATAATGAAAATGACTAACGTTGTAAGTCATAAAAGTACGCGACGTTTCAGATTACCCAGTATAATCACTATGTCAAACTGACAAAAGTATGTCGTGTTATTCACCTAGTAAATAGCTTTCTATTAAAAATATGGCAAATACTACATACTAGTAGTTATTGTTTTGTATTTCAAATAATGGCAAAGTTATTCATTTTATTAAATGGTATACACTGTAGTAAGATTAATGCTTTTCGTCGTGTAAATATTTACAATCCATCACAAAACAGAGTTGTTTTACTAAAAATTGTATACGAAGGGAGGTTACTCAAATTAACATTCGAGAATAAAAATAAATAAAATGAAATGAAATGGAGTACTATAAGGTCTTTATAACGTTGTCTATTTGAAATAAAACACCATCCCAAGTTGCGTTATTTCTCCCTTATAGGAGGAGAAACTGTGTGTATTGCACATGTATTACACAAAAAGGACAACCTGTATATAGTCATGTATCGAAAATTAAGGGGAAAAACACAATTTAGAATTTTTATGGGTACATACAAAAACTATTTTAAAATGTTTATATCATTATCAATAATTTTACATGTCATCAATTGCAATATCAAATTATAACCCGGAAATTCAAAAGTCAACATACACTCTTAAAGTTACATTCTCCAAACTAAACCATAGATTGTAGTTTTGGTATGAAGTAACCAACATAGAAATTTAAATATATATATATTTGCGTTTCATATTGCAGGTTAAAAAATATATGTACATCATCGTTGTGCTTGTCTTAAAATATTTTTAGTTATAGTGTTCTTTTATTTGCCTGTGTAAATAATAATCTTGTTGTTGAGTCCATCGGTGGAAATATCTTTTTGTCGGGACTATGTAGACCTAAGAATCCCGCCAATATGTTGTTGTGCTGTAGTAATTTTATTGAATTCTTAGCTTTATTTTTGCTTATATGCTTTGTTTTTATGCCATTTTGTTTTCTTTGCTGACATATTTGACTGTTTTATAGTGATTAAGATTATAACACAATGTTACTTGCTGTAAACATTTTTTTTGGACATTTTTGCCAGTTTTGTCTGGGTTTTTTTTCTTGACTCATCGTTGTCAATAAAATGGAATTTTATGGGACTGTCATACAAGTGAGAGGTTTATGTACCCATACAATCTGGTTAAATCCAACATTTTTCTGAATAAGGAAATGCCTGTACCGAGTCAGGAATATGACAGTTGTTTTCAATTCGTTTGATTTGTTGAAGTTTTTGATTTTGCAATTCAATAGTCGACTTTCCGATTTGAATTTTCCTTTCAGTTTGGTATAAAGAGACTTTTTAGAAATAATAGTATATATAAAGTTTATATACTATCGCCTCCGGGTGCGGGAGTTTCTCGCTACATTGAAGACCCATTGGTGGCCTTCGGCTGTTATCTACTCTATGGTCGGGTTGTTGTCGCTTTGACACATTCCCCATTTCCTATCTAAATTTTATTTATATAAAAGAACGAAAAAGGTAAATAAAATTAAAGAATCCGTCTGTCTTTTTAAGATATATAAGCCATTGACAATTTGACTGGAATAATTTATTAATTTTTCAAACTTTTTGATATATGGCGCTAAAAGTTTCAAAATTTATGAAAAAATAAAAAGATAAGATAAAATTTTCAAATTTGGCCTTTTATATCAAATATGCAATAAAATCATGAAAAAAAATGTGTAATAAGAGGTAAGCGGTCACATTTTTTTAATGGCAATAAATAAAATTGGAGGACTCTGAATATCATGCAAAATTAAAAAAACAAAACCAGCAAACAATGGTAACAATGGTTATTCTTATTGGCTGAAAAATAGTTTTGTATTTTTGGTTTATTTCGAAGCTAATGTCTTTTCAATTTAAATTATGAAATATTTAGGAATTTAGTAAAATTCGAAATAGTTGTCAATTTTTATAATTTAAAAACCAGTTTGTGTTCAATATGTATTTTAAATTATAGAACACTTTCTATTCCATTGATACAGGTGTTGATGTACAGTGACCTATTTAAAATGTTTTATTGCTGTTACAACACACATGTTGAAATATATTAATAACTCTTTTTGTTTACCGAAATAAAGCGAACCATTTTAATAAACTAACACATCTTTATACATTACAAGCAAAAAGAACTCATTATGACGAGTGAGTGATCATAAACTATCAATTTACCAATAAGTTGATACGAACATATACTACACTAAAATCAAATGGAGAGAGAAAGAAATAGTCCAGGTCTGTTCCTGTTATTAATGTTAGTTTTAAGATAGATAATACAGAATTCTGGTTACCTCTCTTTGTATAGTATATCACATGGTGTATATAAAAAGGATATGTATGATTGCCAATGAAACAACTATCCACCAAAGTTCAAATGAAGTGGATGTAAGCAAGTTAAACAATGAGAAAACAATATTCGGCATAACTTTCTATAAAATGCTCCTACATGAAAAAGAGCAAACAATTTAAGGTAGCACAATACAGAGATTTTTTTATCCCCAATCAGACATCTTTAAACTGATGTAATTCTACTCATCCTTCTTTAATTCTTTAAAGAAAGGAGAATGATTAATCTTTCAAATTGTGATAATTTCATTATTACATAATTATTACATAATTAATTGTTATGTAATTAGTTGCTATATTGTGATGTCCATACTTGAATGAATTTAGCTTCTTTGTTATTCATAGCATCCCAGAATATTTTATAGATTCTTGCACAACACAGTTTGAGCTCCAAAACTGTGTCTCAGTTTTTTCCTATTGTATTTCATTCTCTCATAAATCTTCAATGAAGTTTGCAACATCAATTCATAAGAGATCACTAAATTCAATGTGGTATATATTTTGTTCTATTGATTGATCGCCCGCATTAAGAATCCAAATTGCAGGGTCGTTTCAAATTCCGGACTTTGTAATTAACTAGGCGTCCGTTTTCGTCCGTCGTCGTTGTCACTAATTTTTACAAAGATTATTTCTGATGAAACTACAGAGCCAAATGTAATCAAGCTTAACCAAAATCGATATTATCGAAAATACTCAGCACGATAAGTTTTACAAATAAGTCTCAAGAATGAGGAAATTTTAGAGAGCACAAAAGATCCACAAAGTAGGAAATAGAAATAAAAGTTGGTATTGCTGAAATCGTTGGTTAACTCTTATATAAGTATTGCTAAGTGCCCTTTAATTGGGATTTTAACCAATATTTGTGGTTACGAATCGTATTAATCAAACTATTTATTGATACAAATTATAGATATATATATATCTGATCTGTAACAATAACATCTCCATGCCTTATATATCATGTACTGTAGTACGACGCTAGATGAAAACTGACGAGGAAAGGTAACACACAGCCACCAAAAGCTTTATTTTAGTGAAGCCTAGGTGGTCGTGTGGTCTAGCGGGACGGCTGCAGTGCAGGCGATTCCGTGTCACGATATCTTAGTAGCATGGGTTCGAATCCCGGCGAGGGAAGAACAAAAATATTGCGAAAGCAATCTAACATTGTTGGGTTGATGTTTAGACGAGTTGTATATATATATATATATATATATACAAACTTGAAAATCAAATCTGACAAGTAAGACAAGATCTGCTTATAGGAATTATTTTTTTTCATAGATGAAGAGTGTAACATGTTTTTGTTTTTGTGCAACCACTGTGCAAACCGAAACTGTAAAATATTTATCAGCAATACAAATCCAATAATAAAGAAATTTTATTTATTAATACAAGTTCAGCCAATGTTAACTTGAACACACTATTACATTATCTTGCCCCCGTAAGTCTTTTATGTTTTTTATTCATTTTATATATTTCAGAGTTTAGTGAGACGTCGATATTTTTAAATCTCATAATTTCTGTCTCGCTGATTAATTAATGATTGCTATAAAACTAGGTTTAACCCACGATTTTCTTGCATGAGAAAATGCATGTTTTAAGTCAGGAATATGACGATTGTTATCCATTCGTTTGATGTGTTTGAGGTTTTGATTTGATCATCTGATTAGGGACCTTCTGTTTTGAATTTTCCCCGGAGTTCAGTATTTTTGTGATTTTACTATTTAGAAACTAAATTCATATGCATTTTAATTCCCCCACACAATATACCGGATGGGTCAACTGACAATAATGGTCATGGTGACCTATTTGTAGATCTGAACAGTAATGCGGTTTACAGTTTGTCTCTATATATGATAATATTTAATAACCAAAAACTGCAAAATTTCCATAAAATTACCGATCCAGGCGCAGCAACCATAAGAAAATGCCTGTTTTAAGTCAGGAATGTGACGGTTGTTATCCATTCGTTTGATGTGTTTGAGCTTTTGATTTGATCCTCTGATATGGGACCTTCTGTTTTGAATTCATTTTTTTTGTGATTTTACTAGTTAGAAACTAAATTCATATGCAGTATAATTCTCCCACACAATATACCGGAATCTGCTCTTGACTTAATGAACAATTGTACATCTTGTCAGATTTGCTCGAAATGCTTTAGTTCCAGATTTATGGGCCTAAAACTGCATTTAACCCTTATGTTCTATGTTTAGCCATGTCGGCTATCTTGGTAAGTGGGGGGATCAGCAGACCCAATTTTTAAAATAAGATGTCATTAGGATAATTGTAGCCAAGTTTGGTTAATTTGTCTCAGTAGTTTCAGAGGAGAAGATGTTTGTAAAAAAGAACAAAAATAAATGATTTGTTTTTGAAAATTGACTATAATGAGCATTAACTCCTAAATGGGTCAACTGAAAATGATGGTCATGGTGACCTATTTGTAGATCTTATTTGCTGAACAGTAATGCGGTTTACAGTTTGTCTCTATATATAATAATATTTAATAATTAGCATTTTACCACTATGTTCTATTTTTAGCCATGTCGACCATCTTAGTTGGTGGACAAGGTCATCAGACACATTCTTTTTAAAACAAGGTACCATAAGGATGATGTAGGCCAAGTTTTGTAAAAATTGGCCCAGTAGTTTTATAGGAGAAGATATTTGTAAAAGTTAACGACGACGGACGACGACGGACGCCAAGAGAATAGAAAAGTTCACTTGCTTCTTTTGGCCAGGTAAGCTTAAAATAGTATAAAATTGAAATATAAATAGCTCATCCATGCTATCATAACTCAAACAATCTAACAGAAGTATCTAAACCGCTAGGATTTTCTAGGATTCCAAAATGTTGGAAACAACAGTTCCTGAAATTATTATACGTAAGAAATAAATGAAATAAGTCATTCTTCATGGTCAATTCATTTTATTTAGATTTTGAAGCCGCTAAAAGTTGACCACGTATCTCCAATCATGTATTTTCCATTAGTACTAATCCTGATAGATACTTTGTCATTTTTACTCATTTGTAAAACAGCACTCTGACTAGATGGCATGT